>CATOZT010000391.1:0-57114 GCA_954870665.1 Stratiomys singularior
GGAACGTTTGCAATCCTGTGTGAGGCACCATCGTTATACGATAACACTAGGCCGATCGATGTTCAACTGTCGGTAATCGCACAGCAAATCTATAATCTAACGATTAAAAACAAGTAAAATAAACCTGTTATAATACAGAAATTGTTTTGTATTCTAATAAATGCTATGTAATCAGATAAGCCCAAATATTTATTTCGTATCCAAAGTCATAAAAGGTCTAGTGTCGAACTAAATAATTGTCATTAAGAGCCTCTTAAATGTAACTAATCATGAACCCCTTGTCCTGAATTTCCGCAATTATTATTGGCAAATAATATATAAATAAATAGAAAAGTCCAGAGAGACTTAAAAATACAACAAAACCATTAGAAAGTTTAAGCAAAGGCAATTAATTGCAATGCTTTTTGCGGTCATCATTGCAGAAGTCATTAAGTCATTAGTATAATTGATATTAAAAGAGTAAAACATTAGTATAACATTTTATTTTAATTCATCAATAATTATCATCTAACCTGTTTCATTCAAACATTGCCTATTTCATTTGAAATAACAAGATCTCAGAAAGTAATATTTGATATATTACAAAAAAATGCTATGATTATAAGATCACTGTTTAAATATTTAAAGTTATACCCAAAAACCAATCTAAAAACTAAATAAGATTAGCAGACTTAATAATACTACATAAAAAAATATTTAACTTTGTCGTAACTAAAGTCAGAAAAAATGTATTGTATTTTTATGCTGCCTTGAGGTTACTGTATACGAAAGCACGAATATGTTTTTTTCATTAGCTCAATTTCGGAATTATCCCTAATATAATAATGTGACTTTGAGTAACGTGTTAAAGTACAAACCTATTTGTTAAAAATAAACTGTATTTATTTATTATTATAATTTACTATTTGTACAAAATTAGGAATTTTGAAATATTAACAAAATATATAAGCCTGTTTCATTAAGATTTTCTCTTCTTTTTCGTTTGTCTTTTGTCATCGCTTTTAAGGGTATCTCTTTCCAAATTTCATCTGTATTCCGCTAATATTGACGCATTCCAGTGGTAATGGTTTTTTTCCATTGTCGAGATATCTTGATAGAATCGTTCACCATCTTAGTCACTTACATCATCGCAGGTAGAAGGAAATAAATCTAGATGAAAATAATGAAAATAAATTCTTAGTGACATATTGCAATCCAACTGTTGATACTTTTGAAAGAGATTGTTCACATGTTCAACATAATTTTCATTTCTCTTATTGTCACAAAAACCGTGAAAGACTGCTTTAAAAGATTCCCATGCTTCTTTTTCAAAGCCCAGTAAAACTGAATCAAAGTATTGGATCTTTAGAATTTCTCTAATCTCATGTCCGACAAAGATTATTTCTTTTCTTTACCGTTAGAATTTACTTCGCAGGTTTTTAACTGCTGGTCCATCCTTATTGAGAATCTTCACGAGGCTTTTCAGTAGTCCCAATTTAATATGTAAATGTGGTACAACAATTTTTCAGGAATTTACTAGAGGAAGATGCTTAACTTTTTTTTTCTTTAGGCTTCAGGCTCCATCTAGAATTCTGATATTTTTTTATGTAATGTAAAGATCTAGCCCGACTATCCCACTCACACAAAAAACAACAGTACTTGGTTGCCCATTTGTAGACCCAACACCATTACTATGACTTTTAAACCATCACAAATCACTCATGCGTGCTCTCAGTATGATAGAGAATTTAAAATTAATTTCATATTATCCTATTTTTCTTTAGCGTGACACAACGGAATCGATGGGAATGTGTTACAATTATTGAGAAGAACAGCTTCTAAAATCCATTTTGAGGAGTCTATAACCAGCCGCTATGCCTATGGATGGTACTCAATGTTCAAAGAGTTCATCAAGACATTTATGTTATTACAGAATGCAAACTGGTTTTCGGATTTGAAATAGGGTGAAATAGGGAAAAGGAATAGGAAATAGGGTTTGAAATCAAGTTCTTCTGAAGATATCTGTATAAATTAATTTTGACATCCGGTTGAATCAAATTCCATTGCTTAAGTCTTGATGCCAGTAATTCCGCTTTATCTTTTGGCAAATTTAAATGTCTCATACGGTCACTTAGTTTATCTTGTGATCACTGTGAGGTTGTAGGGTCATTTTAGTCAACTTCCATGAATTAATCTCTTCTTCAGAATCTTGCTGCTAACCTTCGGGATGTCAAGGAACAGGTTAATCGATTCCATGTGGTACAGGTCGCGATAAAGAGACTACGTCATGTCATACCACGCTACGTTTCTTTTCGTGATAGAGCGTGCTAGCTGGTTGGAGTCAGGCAAAAGTAACAGTCATTCGCGTGATTGGTCGGTTCTCTCCAATTCATTGGAACAAAGAAAGGCATTGAACGTTTCTTTTTGTTTGATTTACTTAATCAAATGTGGAGCAAGTGGTGCAACTAAAATGTGGTAGCCACGATTTGTCTTGGTTTTAAATTTCAATTTAAAAAAAATGGAAGCAAGCAGTTTCTTAACGTTCAGCTATTGAGTATCTTTTGCTGATATGGGTCAACTTACCACTTACGTAGCAAAAATTGTCTGCTCTATGAACACATTTACGTGACATAATGAATTCGGTAGACTTTTCACTAAACATGTCAAGAACAAAAACAACAATAATTTCAGGTTTTAACTGAAATAAATAAGAAATAATAAAATTTCCGCGTGTAATCACTAAATATTTTGAATTACCATCATTAATGTGATGAATCTATCACGCTACCCGCTATTATATTATATATGGCACAAACGCACAAATGCTAACACTGAATTTTAACTTATATTTATCTTCAGCGAGTGAATTACTATCAATATAGTAGTTTTCATGTAAAAGGAAAATTTAATGTAGATCAGTGTAATTATACATAATACAATGATAGTTATCACAAACAGCTTAGAATGGCTACGTAAATTACTCGTTCAAGTTTCAATCGTCGCATTGCTTGTATTAGTTAGAAAAAGATTCAGAACAACTTTCAGAAAAATTGTTACACAGGAATGCTATTATCTGTGAAGATGCAGAATACAGACAAGTGTGGTGTTATAATTTTCGTATGGGTATCGAATCTGAATCGACGAGAAGTGTATTCTTGCACGCCTAGGCGAATATTTTGTTTTGCGATAGCAATTTAACTTCAATGTTCGATACTCTGAAGCCATTTCCAGTCAAATCACGACACCGGGGCGCTATTATCTGGATTGTTCCGCGGCAGAAATCCTTGCGGTTGTGCATACTTGTGGGTGGTTTCATCCGTTGTGGAGACCACAAACTGAACAAAATACTTCATTTGTTGAACATTTAGGAACATGCGTTCTTCCTCTCCTCTAATTTTGAAACCTGTATATGACCCTAAAATCGTAGAAACTATATGCTTGCTTCGGCATTCATTTTGTCAGCCGAGATAAATTAGATAGCACTTTGGATAGAACCCATCGACCGACATTCTGTAGATTAGGTTATAGGCTTCTGATGCAAGGCAAATCCATTTTTTTAATTTGTTGCTAAATAGTTCACAACCCCCAGGTTGACATGGGTCTGTGTGAGCTAAAATAGCAGTCTTTCTGCTTCTGAGAGTTCTTCGTGTGAAAATATATTAAATAGGATAGGAAGTTATGAGGATAGAAAAATATTCAACTTATATTCAGTGTGAGCGTATGTTATTCTTATCAGATCAAGTTGTATCACGACATTAAATTTTCTGAAAAGAAAGAAAGGTAACAGAAACAACCTGGAGGCTCAATAGGCAAATGCTACAATACGTATTTCGTATTACATAGTACCTAGAATCTTATGGACTTATAAGGTTTCGTCAAAAATTTTCTTGAAATTTTCTGGAATTAGAAGTAGAAGTGGCCGAAAATGAAAAAATTGTGAAATCCGAAGACAAAGGCATGTAAACAATTATTCACAAAAAACTATAGACAATCTTTAGATACTTTCTACAAGTATCTAAAACAGACTATAAACTCGCCAGTGAAAATTGATTAGCGCAACATATTTGCTATCCGACCAGGAACTTGGTTGGTTTTTTCACAGAATTTCGTTTTAATTCTGACGTCTCTTGTTTGAAAAGATTCAGAAATTCGGTAAATCGATTTCGAACAGACTCGAGAATACCAAAAGGTCTCATTATGTGAGTAGTTTACCGAGTTTCTTTAACAAATCAAACCTTGAATCTCTTCCGATCTAAACAACAAAACAATTTTTAAATAATTTTTGACAGAAGCAACATATACGAATCAAGAAGAATGAGATAGGAAATACTGTTTTCCTTTCATATTCAATAAAAACAAAGGAGAATGTAATAGAACGAATGTAACAGAAAAATAATCCCCAGAATTCTCACATTTTCGATGGTGCAATAAGATTTAGAGGGCTAACCAAATCATATCTGTAATTGCCTGAATTTTCTATTGAATTCCGAGATTTTGAATTCACCTGCAATGTGTCGGAGAGAAAAAAACGTATTTAAAGATTGAAAAAGCGTTCAAATTTTCAATAAATATCTACACTGTTTATAGAATGTGCAATGTACGATGTACTGCATTATTAATTGAAGTAAGCTGTAAAATATAACTCACCTATACTCTGCATCCCTAACAAGGTTTCAATCGTAGACCCTGCAAATGAAGCAGGCGTTTACAAAGCTGAAACATGTCATACATTCACTAAACAGCAAAAACTAAAATAATTATTATTTTAGAGATCGCCCAACGCACTTGAAATTTCATTGACAGCAAGGGGAAAAATTGAGAATTTCGTGCCTGTCGAGATAGCACGCTATTGCAAGATTTCTCCATATGATCGTGTGAATTTGAACCCAAATAATTGAAACAAGACAACGTAGTATAGCATAATATTTGGCCAAGAATAAAATATTTTAGAATCGGAGAAACTTTCCAAGCAAATGGATCGCGCGAAAAATTCCAGAAAAGTCAAACGTTAGAAACGAAATGAAAATGAATATCAACGAAAGTATCATACAACCCAACGAACAATGCATTGGGATTCCATTAAAGGGATAAGTTAATTATGTGGATTAGCCTTACTCAGCCGCAAAAGCGGACAAACCGCACATACACAATTTTATGCTAGGAAATTTTAAACGTTTGCTATAGTTTTATGCAATACATTTTGATAATTTGAAAATATTCTAGTTAAATCTTTTAAGAAAAATAGCTGAGCTGTAAGCACATTTTGAATTCGGCTTTTTGAAGTTTTGAAGCAAAAATGATGTACTTTAGACATGATTAAATATTCGTTTCTTCACTACCTTTGCGGTAGAAAGCAAGGCGCAATTTTCAGCATCATATGCCCAATAGACCTGATCCATGTTTTCTTCAAAAAATATTGCATATTGTTGAAACATTGTTTAACATCAACATATGAGCATTCGACCCGCAAGAGCATTCGCGGTCGAAATCAATAACATAATTATCAGTGAGGAGTGAATTATAATTTACAAGTGGCGCAAACAAGAAAACCAAGATTTTGACTTGATATGCGGAGACAGGCAACCTGAATAAAGGTCTTGCAATCAACACATGATAATAAGTGTTACCAACATCGTATAAGTTAGAAGAATCATCCATTAAAACAGTTTTTAAGTAAACTGAATCAAATAAGCATTCAAAAGAAACATAAAAAGCAGGTTCATGAAGCGAATTTTGGTTGAAGTCGTTAGGCAAAACAGTTTTAAAATTTAATTAATTTATTTTTATTTATTTTTCTTAATTTGTAGTTTTTCTTACCGAAAGTAAAAATATCGAATATCATCAAATCAAGCTCTTTTTGCTTCGCATGTATCACAGATCGAAAAAGTTGTCTTTTTAAAATTCTTAACATTCGATCAATTATCACCAAAAATGTTCAAGTACAGTTCACTATCGAATTAAAAATAAATTACCTCGTTTGGGACATCCGGATTTGGGAAGAAACTGGAACTATCCGCCTACAGGCTAAACGTAGACTGTTTTACTTTGCTTTTATATGCGATAATAAATAAAACCGTAAACCGGATTTGTTGCACGAATTTTATAGCATTGAAAGTTCAAAATTTTAAAAGTAAGGATGGAAAGACATAAAACAGGGATTTGTCTCACAATTTCCTTCAAACTTCCGTAAACAGATTTTAACATTTCAGATATACCTGTTCGGGTTAGTTCAGTGCCTTTATTTCAAGCCATACCATTCAATTTATTTGATTTATATTGAATATGTTTTTTCTATATAAACCACATCTATCAATAATGCGACAATCTTTTCACGATCTTTTATTCTGATTAACATGGGGTTTGAATATGCTTGGTCATTTTTGGTAAATCTGTAATCGGGAAATGAAATATGCATTATGATGAAAGAAGCCAGTATAATCCAGAACTATGTACAAATCAGAACAATCGAAAGTTCACCAAGTTGGTGGCTGCTGGCGTACTAACTCAGTGCGGTGAGGTATGCTGACTTGGGTTTGAACTTTACGATCGTAAGTTATTCTAGTATCCCAAAACAATCGCACTAGAATTTAAGTTCTCTTCGTTTACAAATGCATTTAGATGTTATTACAAAAAAAATTCTAATTTAGATGTTATTACAATATTACAAAAAAAAATAAATCTTTTATACTTGTACTTGTTTTATTTTTCCAATGTGTTTTTTTTTCTGTTACCCTCTAGCCGACACAAAGAAAATTTTAAAACCCACCCGCTGCGGCGCGTTTATTCCACACCAACCCAGTGTTTCGTGTTCCGTCGTGGTTGCTTTTTCTCCCGCAAGTGTGTCAACCTGACGGCATTGTCACATTTGCGAGGTGAATGTTGATAAATTTATAACTCTCAAGTGTGTTATGCTGGCGGAATCGACACACTTGAGAGACGGATTACAACTACCAATTGGGCATTCTTTGATGTAACATTCCTTTAAAAAATGTTTGCAAGGAACAAATTATTTCTCAGGATGTGTCACGGTCGAAATGTGTATCCTTATATTTCAATGATGGAGTGCATAGCAACAATTATTAATCAATACATAATACTCATTGAGATTGAAATAAAAACAAAATTAATAAACTTTAATTGAAATAAAGAAACAACAATACTCTAAGCATGCAAAAATTGTTATTCATACTTTCATTTCCACGTCGGGTATTAGTTTCAGCGCTGTGCCACTGTTGACATCAATTCGCCCATTGGCTCAATTTTTCCTTTCTCGCACAATATCGCACAATGCAAGCTGGAAAATTCTGAGCTTCTATAATTCTACACGACCAAACATATAAAACTACATCTATTGCACTTTAACCCAAGCCTCATTTTGTGTCATGCACCGTGACAGTTGTCAGTTTGTCACTCAGTTTTCTCCAATAAATTGAAACCTCAAAATTCAATGGAAGCTTCATGCTGTTGGTTTTTTTGTTTTCATTATAATAACATCCTAAGGTTGCATGGAATCCACGCGAGCTTTAACATGCACACCCTTCGAATTCTGCAAACATATTTGTTAAACCAATCATTATCACATGGTTCTGAGTCCCGTAACAAGTTACATAATTGTGTATGATAATATATGTCTATAGTTGTTGCCGGGCACGAATTTTGTTTTTGCAAATTTACAGAGTAATTAATTGCAATTCTAAGCTGCTAGTAAGCATAATTATTATGTGTTATCAAGTATCATGGAAATCGTGTAATTTGTACTAGTGGATTTTTATTGTTTGCAGTTGATTTAAGCTAAGAAATTTCGAGTCGAAACAGTAGTTTTTCTCTATTTTAGTCCAGTTGCGACAGCGAATCTAAAGAAAGTTTGGAACAAATGGAAAGCGTATACAAACTGTTTCAAACTGTTTATTTCTGTTGTATTGATATCAGTTCATTAATTTTAAAACCACATAAAAAAATAGAAACCAAAATTCAATCTTGCTAAAAATTCAATATTTAACTGTTTTGTATATGACAAGAGATGTTTATAATTTATGAAAGCTTTCAATATACGAAATACGAAAGAAACATCGGTGTAATTAGCACAGTTTCACACGCAATACCTTTACCGTATATAAGCCATTAATCTTTCAATTTGCTACCACATTAAATTTATAATATTTATGCAAACACCATAAAATGCAAAATGAACATGCAATTTTTATTTCCTATAAACCGTGTAAGATGATTTATCATTTCTTTAAAGCTTATTTATTTTTAAATTTTTAAAGGAATGTAAGAGATAAAATTTCCAGAGTTTTGAGTCAATAAAAAAATTCGTAAGTCATTCACGAATTTTGTAAAATGGATTTCCTCAACTAGAGGCTTTTTGCAAACCATAAATACTTCATTATTATCATTGATTTTTACGTATTGTACTTCTGTTATTTGATATTTAAACGATTAATTTATCCAAGAGGCAATTACTATATGGCAATGGCAGCAGAAATAAGTAGGGCTGATAATCAGCCCTAATATAATAAAATAATAATATACTCAGGAACGTCAATCATCGTTTCACTTGCCTTCAGTTCGTGGGTAATCCCATCAGCTGTTTTCTGAACTTTTTGGTTTACATCCTTAATGAAACCCACACGATTATACGCAAGTTAATATGACACAACGCTTACAGGATACGGCTTGCAAGACCTGAATTCAAACACGAGGTTACATGTACTCTCTACCAAGGGCCGATTCTTCGATTAATCCACAGGAATTTCTCGCTTGAATTTGACTTTTGTTTTAACGGAACAACTTTGGGTAGCTTCTCCGATAAATCGGAAAAAGTGTCAACCGTGGATAATTTTCCAAGTCCTGTGAATACTAAAAGTAAAATTTTGTACGGTTTGTCTTTCGGAAGTTACGGTTAAAAATTGAACTATTTTTGTCCAACATTGAGTTCAAAATTATAATATCACCGAACACACTGTATTATGTATCTTCACTAATGATACCATAAAAAATTTACTATGCTTTCTTGTGACTTGAAAAGATGGCATATTCAGTCTGTATTAGAAAATAGTAAAACACTCACAAGATAAATTCAATTAAGGAGGGAATAGTTATTTTTTTTTATCTTCACGAAACCATTTTCCATGCAAATTTTGCTTCAATGTACTTTCATTTACTTTTTATTTGAATACTTTTATAGAAAAATGAGACAGATTGACATATCCTATCGACATGTGTGACTGATACAGATTGAAATGCAATTACAAATACTGCCATAAGTTGAAATCTTTCGCTTATACTTCAGCTATCTGCAATAATTTCAAACTTTCAGATATGGCTTTGTTTGTTGGATTTAATATGCTTTGTGATTTGCATCTTTGGAATTCAAACGCACAGAAAATGAAATTAAATTACTTTATTTAAACTAACTGGTGCTATTGGTTTTTCCGAATGGCTGGTATAAAAACATGAGTGACTTTCGTTGGCAAGTAAAGACTTGCCGCGTCACTAACATTTGCTTCCTTCACTAGGACGTTTCGAGTAGCCACATATTTATCTGCCGAGTATTTTGCGATCGTGGTATTATAATCGCCTTTCGGCATTTACAAACAATAATACAAGCAAACAATAATAATGTGACAAGTTCGAATAATGTCACGCGCCACTGTAGTCGTCCAAAGAGCAAATTTGTAAACAAGTATCAATAACTAATACCAGATCATTCTCGAAGAGGAAATAGCCATAACGTAAACACATTGCGTGCATTGGATACGACAATACATGTGCAAATGAATCAGAACGTAAATGAGAATGAACCCCGTGGAAGGTGCCGGATTGGTTGAAACATGTATAAAAGCTACTACAGCAAGCAAATAGTGAGTCCAATTATAAGCGGGTTTGAAAAAGTGAGTGAAAATTATTATAGTACAAGTAATTAATTAATTAATGTAAAAGTGTTAACTAATAAAAGTGAATAAGTAATATTGAAATTCGTGAAGTAGTAATTAAGTGAAATAATTAAGTATGAAGTGTTAGTGAAATTTATTGGAGGAATAAATTATGAGACAAATCCATTTTCAATTAATTCGTGTGTGTTTGATTCACTTGCAAAAACATTCGCTAAGCAAACAGTTCTTGCACCTGGAAAAGGGCAACACTGGTTTCAGAAAGTGAGATTATTCTTGCAATAGTGAAGTGAATAAAATCGAACACTTAAAAAAACCGCGAACTTTTGTGAACTTTTGCATTAAACACAACTCTTGAAAGAAATGCCGTGTAAAATCAATGCACCAACTTTGCCGGAACTAAAGGAGGAATTGAAAGAGCGGAACATTTTCACCGAAGGGAGCAAGGCTAGACTAATCACCCGGTTAAACGAATTGCTGGCAGCGGAAGGGATGTATCTGGAGTCGGTTGAATTTCCCGATGCCGAAAATTGCACTGGAGGCAAGGAGGAGGAACAAATTCTGACTGCGAAAGGGCTGATGCGGATGTTGATGATAATGCAAAAGCCATCTACCGTGTTAAACGAAAACCACTGACCTGAACCAGAAACTGGACCAGCAATCAGATTACTTTAACCAGAATATCGACCAGCAATCACTTGACTCAAGAGCAGATTTAGGTGAGCTAAGCCGGAAGCTCAACCTTAAAATTAAAGGTTTCGAAGATAGGATGGATAAAGTGGAAGAAAGAGTGAGCAAAATAGAAACGTTGAGGGAAGAAATTGAAAGAATAAAGGAAGATTAAAAACAAGCCAAAGTAACGAAAGCAGGCAACCCGAGCCCGATAGCGAGTACCACTGGTATCTCAACAAGAAATGTATAAGCACCAACTTTTGATGGACAAATGGCTTGCCGCTCTAACAAATCACTGGGGAGAACAGGAGCGGGCAAAAGCATTCATTCTTGCCCTGAGAGGTCCAGCTGCAGAAATACTTCAAACTGTCCCCGTCGAGTCGGAGTGAAGCTCCATTGCTATCATGAACGCACTCGACATGAGGTATGGAGCTAATCACCTGAAGCAGATCTACAGGTCGCAGCTACGAATCCGGATGCAGAAACCAGGTGAAATCCTACAGAAATTAGACCAGCATATTGAAAGGCGTGCACTTTTGGCTTACCCCGCATACGACCCAGAACATCGGGACGATGTGGCAACGGAAGCATTTATTAGCACGTTGCAGAACAGGGAAATGCAACAAACTGTCCGTCTATTCGAAAAATGCTCAGTAAAGGACGTTATGGCCAATTGTCTACATTTTGAAGCCACCAAAACAACCACTCGTAACACAGCCAGGATCCGGGGGATTACAACAGTAGAATGAAGGTGTGAGCGCGTAGACATGAGCGAAGAGGCGCAGATGAATGGTACGCCTATATTTTGAAATTGTGAAGAATGAAGGCATCTACAACGAAGCTGCAAGCAGCGAAGAGAATTAAGCTATTGTCCGGCGTGTGCCACTAGAAGGAGATTAAGGACAAAACCAGAGCCTGGCAATAAGGCCGCTCAAACCAAAGGGTCGAGAAACGCATAGAAGCCAATTTCATGGGGCATATGTTGGTTAGGTTGTTCGAAGTCCCGATCACCACTATCATAGTGTCCAGGCTACATCGGGGCGAGGCAGACTTATGTTTTCGTGGACAAGTCGACGGTGAATCTTGCACCCTTACTATTGATACTGGTGCAACAATCCGTAGCTCAACCGCACAAGATTTACTAGACCAGGTTGCAAGAGAGAAAAAAGTTGATTTGTTGCTGATATCTGAGCAACACCACAACAAAGAGGAAGCTGGATGGTATTGTCATTGATCCGGCACCGCCGCCATCTGGGTACGTGATAGGGCTCTACCCACAGCTTGGACTTGCTCCAGCGGAAATGGCTTCATGCTCATTGGGTGCGCCGATTTGACATTCATAAGCGTCTATTTCACGCCGAATGAATCAATTTCAGGTTTTTAGAGCAGGGTCGATGAACTGGAGGAAGCTGTCTCGAGCACGGAAGGCCGAATCCTTGTTTGCGGTGACTTTAACGCCAAGGCGATAGAATGGGGAATGTCTCTTCCAGACCCGAGAGGAAAAAGAATCCTAGAAATCGCGGCTAGGAGGTAATTTGTCATCATGAACGTTGGGAACACACCAACTTTTCGACGGGGAGGCTGCTTGGGAACTATTCCGGATGTGATATTTGCTTCGGAGTCCTTAGTGCCTGGGATACACAGATGGAGGGTACTGGAGGACTACTCAGCGAGCGATCATCAGTACATTACTTTCACAATTGGCGAGTGTGCTACTCAACGCGTAGCAACCCAACCCTCAACTGTAGGTTGGAATATACCTAAAATAGATGTCGACGCGTTCGCCGCAGCTCTTATGAGAGGTGAAACTATGACGGTGACGGGGGGAGCCTCAGCTAAAAACATGGTGAACTCCACCATGAGGCTCATCAAGAATGCGTGTGACTGCTATATGCCCAGACGACGGCCTCAACACAATAAGCCTGCTGTATACTGGTGGTCGGCAGAAATCGCCGAAAAGCGGAGAGAATGTCACAAACTCCACCGCGAATCTCAACGTTTAAGAAATCGAGACGAGTCACACTCCCGAACGCTTGCATACAGGTCGGCTAGAAAAGTTCTCCGTAGGTTAATTAACGAAAAAAAGGCTCGCTGCTGGCGCAAACTAGTTGAGGACATCGACAGAGACCCGTGGGGGCTTGGTTACAAGCTTGCCATGTGGAAATTAGGAGCTGCAAGGAGGCCCTGCGTCCTTGAAACGGAAAAAATGGACGAGATTGTTCGAGCGCTCTTCCCTATGCATCCTATTTGTCTCGATGATGCAGATGTTGAATGTCCCGGAGAATGCCCACTTTTTACCGCCATCGAGCTGGATGATGCGGTGAAAGCTTTCAAATCGAAAAAGGTCCCAGGGCCAGACGGTATACCAGCGGAAGTGATACAGCTTGCACATCAACTTTGTCCTGACAAGCTGCTCACCACTTTCAATGCCTGTTTGAAGCAGGGAGCGTTTCCAAATTGTTGGAAAGAGGCGAGGCTCGTGCTGATCCACAAGGGGAAGGGGAACGTGGAGCAACCACCTTCATATCAGCCCCTATGTATGCTGAACCCCGCTAGGAAGGTGCTCGAAAGGCTCATTAGAGAAAGACTTGGAAAAGCCATTCGAACTGCCGAGGATCTGTCACCTCGGCAGTACGGCTTCAGGGCTGGTCGATCCACGATCGGTGCAATAGCAGAGGTGGTGAGCGCGGTCCAGCAGGCAGAAGCCCACCATCACTACTCGAGACGAATAGTACTGCTCATAACACTAGATGTGAGAAATGCCTTCAACTCTGCTAGATGGACAGATATTCTTGGTGCTCTGTTATATTTCAGCGTGCCGATGTATCTGATGCGGATATTGAAAGACTACCTCGAAAACCGGAAACTTATCTATGACACATTGGGAGGCCGACGAAGAATTGATTTGACATCAGGGGTGACATCCAGAGGTTCCGTTCTGGGCCCGGACCTCTGGAATGTCTCGTACGATGAGCTTTTGAGGGTGCAGTTACCGGGGGAGTCGCGCCTGGTTGCCTACGGAGATGACGTAGCAGTACTAGTCGCCGGACGTACTGTCGGACAGACGTAGCTCAAACTGGGTGCGGTAATACGCCGAGTGAGCGAGTGGATGACAGACCGTAGGCTTAGCCTAGCGCTGGAAAAGAGCGAGGTTGTCGTCCTCACCAAGAAGCGGATCCCTCGTGTTATCCCGGTTCGTGTGGGGGAAATGATCATCGAGTCAAAAGAATCAATCAGATACCTTGGCTTGATGATTGACTCGAAGATGAGTTTTTTCGAGCAGGTTCGAGCGTCAGCGGATAAGGCTTCTGTACGAGTATCGGCGCTAAATCGCGTTATGGCCAACACGCAGGGGGGAGTCGGCGAGAGAAGCCGTCAGCCGAGAGGAACGGAGAAGAACCCTAACCTTGTGGCAGCCAACTAGGAAAACGAAACGCGAGGCAGGTGGACCGCACGGCTGATAAGTGACTTGGGGCCGTGGTTTTACAGAATGCATGGTGAGACTGATTATTATCTGACGCAACTAATCAGTGGTCACGAGTTTTTTCAGTCTTACCCGTATAAGGTGAGAAAGACACCATCCCCAACTTGCGTGTTCTGCCCGGGGATGACGGATGACGCCTGCCACACGTTCTTTACGTGTAATAGATTCACAAGACTCCGTTCGCATCTCTCGGAGAAAATTGGCGTAATTTCCCCAGAAATAGTAACGGGAAAAATTATGCAATCAAAGAACAATTGGAACTGTGTGTCGCATTACGTTCGGACAGTACTTATTATAAAGAAGGGCATGATGGATCGCTTGGCGAGGTAGGGGACATCCCTGTAACGCAATTATCTCTAATCGCAATTCCTTCCTATCCATCCGTGGAGAAAGAGAGATTTCCCTTAGCCTGAAGGCACCGCTAAGCGATGATTAATGAGGCTTAGTCCGAAGTAATGTGACAAACAGTTCCAGGCTAGGTTCTCGGTGTGACAGGGGAGGTGTTTAGTCGGTAGTCCGGTAGCGGGGGAGTCCGACATTCAGGGCGTAAATAGCGTTCACCTCCCAAAAAAAACTGGTGCAACATTGCGACCAAATCTGGTGAGAGGGCGTCTTCTCTCCAAAGGCAACCACTTTTGCTAAGAACAGCGACAGGAGAAACAGTTCCCATATACGGCGAGATCAGACTCCAAATACAAGTAGGGGATTGACTGTTTCGCGTCGCCAATATAATAGACGACTGCATCCTAGAAATGGATTTCCTACGACCACATGGGTTCACTTTGGATTTGCGTAGACGGGGCTTGAGATGGCGGAATGTCGAGAGTCCAATGGAAGATCACTTGGACAACATCTCAACACAGAAAGTGGTTGTAAGTGCCAACACTGACGTACCAAAATCATCAGAGAGCATTGTATGGGCCAAATTTGAAGGTGATCCTGGAGACCATAGATCTAACCTTATTGAGCCAACAAAAACACCGGCACTGTGTAATCTAATTTTAGGACGGAAACTAGTAGGAACAAATAAGAGTTGATGCGTGCCGGCTAGATTCCTAAACTCCTCGGACTCAGTTACACACATCAAAGCTGGAGATTTTATCGGGAGCTGTCAGCTTGTCTCTACTGTAACATCTTTGGAAGTGGGAGATAGCTAATATCGCGCTAGGAAACAAAATACCGTGGAAGCCCGTGAGTTTGTTTCAACCTTATTGGAGCCAACCCAGTTATTACCAGCGCTGTTCAAGGAAGCCTCAGAATTGGTGAACAAATATCGCGATATTTTCTCAACTGTTAAGATTTAGTAAGTTTCTCAACACGTAAGATGCTACGCCGATGCGACACGCACCAAGACGACTTCCAGTAGTCAAACAGGGAGAACTAAGCGCAATGATCTCAGGCATGAAAAAACAAGAAGTAATCGAGCCGTCAATTATCCCTGGGGCCTCACCTGTACTCCTTGTCAAGAAAAAGTATGGAAGCACTCGTTTTTGTGTCGACTACACGCAGCTAAACGATGCCACGAAACAACACAGCTACCCGCTTCCACGTTTTTGTACTCTATTTTCTACTGGTTTTCAATTCTTGACTTGAAGAGTCGGTACTGGAAGGTTGTAATCGATAAGAAAGAAAGAGACTGCATTTTCAGAAAAATTTCCAGAAATTTTCAGAAAAACTGCATTTTCTGTTGGTACTGGATTGTGGCAATTTTTGGTGATGCCAGTTGGGCTTTGCAATGCTCCAGGAACATGCGAACGCCTCATGAATGTATACTACGCGCGTTAAGCGGGAAAACGTGCTTAGTGTATCTGGATGACATCATTGTCATAGGGTGGACGTTCGTAACCAGAAAGATCTTCTGACTATAATTGAAGCAACAAAGCAGTTTCACCTATGTGGACAGAAACTCGGAGCCTTGACCTCATGCGCGCTTCTCTTCAGGGATCTGCCTGAGGATAAGTCACCAAGGCATTTTTCAGCAGTGGAACACTTGGGCACTGAAGAATCAAAAGCTTCAAGAACAAAGATGAAAACTGCTGCGAACTCCGCCTGAAAGAGTAGCCAAGCATACCCATAGCAATGAGAAAACATTGGGCAAGCAAACGTCTATCGACCGCTTTGCGTTAGCAAAAAAGGTGCTTGTTCACACAACTCCTCCTGCTCAAGTCGACGTAGAATGATACAAGAAACGTAGTAGAGGCTGTGGGGACTGAAGCCATCGATCCCAAGTGCCATTCTCCGGGGTTTGTTGAAAGTCACAAAACGAACATCCTGAAAAGGAAAAAAAAGATGCCCGGCAGTTACATGAACCTTTTGCTGATAATTCACCAAAAACGTCACCTGAGGACAACCTGATCACGAAGATAGCCGTCGACCGAAGTAAGGAAGAGCGGCTAACAACAAACATAAGTAAAATCTTAAACGTGATGAGAAATGCAATGAATTATGTCAATAAAGCTATCAAAAAACAGAACCCAGCACTGTCGCTGCCGGTGGCTACGGACAGAGAGTGAGCTGGAAAAGCTAAAGAAAGTTTCTGAAAATAAAACTCCCTTCATCAAAAATACTACTTCTTTCGTAAAAGGCAAAAGGGCGGCATGAAGCCCACTAAAACTCGATCGCAGGAAAAGGGTAAAAGGGCCGACACTAGTCAGGACAAGAAATATCAGTCAAGGGGAGGAGAGTGATGCTAATTCAATTGGTGCACTCCAAATCGCAACAGAATGCTGCGAAGAAGACACAGCACGGTACAGCATACGATTCGAAACAGACGCCCGAAAAGCACGAAGGCATAAAACACAGCGCAATGCCTTAAAGGACCAGGCGAAAGCAGCGTAGGGATGCTCTACTGATCAAGCCTGCCGAGGGGAGGACTTACGCCGTGGTCCCCAAGGAGATTCAGCAAAATAAGGAACCCGAACAAAACTGTCTGCATACGAACGGTAAGAGCGACCAGAACAGGCGGCCTCCTCGTACAGCTCGGAGTGGAATCCACCAACAAGAGCCTGTTCATGAGCGCTGTCAAGGACATCTTTGGCTCTAAGGCTTTTGTTTTCTTGACATTATAGCCAATTGCCTCTTTGTAAATAAGAGAAATTTACTGTATTGCGGATGCCTAAAAAGTAGAAGATTCCATTAGGCAGACTCTTTCTATGGCTCACTACTTTAGGGGAAGGCAGAGGCAAAGGGTTGTAATAACAGACATTTCAGAGAAAGAAGGAGTGCAGGAGTGCAACTCCTGGCCAATCAGACTAGGAGGGTAATGCTTACTCGATGCTATAAGCGTCTTAGCTTCGTACATATTTCCTTGTACTGCAAGGGGCCAAATCGAAGCAAAATGTGCCACAAGTGTGGCATTCTCGGCCATGAGTCGAAAGACTGCCCGAATTAACCTAGTTGCATCTTGTGCAAAGAACAGGGATTGAAACTGAAGATCTGGCACATATTCCAGGAAGTTGTACGTGCCACGAGCTGAAAGCAGCACTCAGGTAGAGAAGAGCGAAGACATGATCAAAGTTCTGCGATCAACCATCACCGTAGTTGTAAAACCCAGCTCTGGAACCCGGAAACCGAAAACGTGTTCAACCATACTATAAAAAGCAAATGATCGCAATGTTTGCTTCCTCAAGCAAACAGGACCACCGATATTTGTATCCAAAGAACTTTTTAGTATCGGTGAACAGTCCAATGCATATGATTGCCCTGAAGCAGAACAAACGTTTGATATTTCAGCCCTAGACAATTTAGGGAATCAACATCAAGATAAAAATCAATATTATTTTTCCAACTCTATTGGAATTCTGTATACTGAAAATGAACAAGACGTTGAAGTCTGCGATCCAAATTTAGGGGACCTTGCCCCCAACAACCCATCGGGTACTTAGACATGAATAACCACGATAATATACTCCCCTACGTCCATATTTCATCTCCTTTCCGACGACCCTTAAAATTCTTGATTCACACGGGCGCATGTTATATCAAAGCTTAAGCCAGAGAGCGCTGACCAATCAAAAGCTAAGAAGCGGGTAACATTCCAATTTGCTTAATTCAGAATTTGAAATATGAAATTGCTGACGTTGAGAAATGAAAGATTCTAAGATCTAATGAATCACTAACGTTATTTATATAAGTAAAATTTAAATCTTGTTACGTATTCCTAGGTGTAGACAACATTCAACCAACAAAAAAAATATACATATATAAATAAATGAATAAATAGATAAAATAACAATTAATTGGTTAAGTTTTTTGTATGTACTCATATGTTTAAGTGAAAAGAAAATAATACGGGATGAAATAGAAGTAAGAATAAAATTAAAATAGAAACATTTAATAGTCAGGTTTAAGGTAGGTACTAAGTTAAATAATAGTAAATAATATATAATAAAAACATCTTACTAAAATTAAATGTCAAAGAAAAAAAAGTGTCAAACAAAAATCCCAGTCGCAAAAAAAATTCTTGGAAGAAATTCGCGATTAATTTTCTATGGATTTGATTCACTAGGTTGTTGTGTACATATCAGTATAAATAGTATAGAAATTGTAAGGTACAGATAACCAATTCAGAAGGTATTGTATGATGCTTAGAATTTTTGTGTGATTATTTATGATTGACCACAATCTGGATTGAACGGGTTCCGATTAAATGATCATTCTTTTCCAGTTGTATCAGTGTGAACTCGAAAAGAGCGCAGAAATTTCAGAATGCATGTGGTCAATAATTTGCTCGGATGTTGTCAGGTCGATGTTAGTCATTGATTTTTCAGAGCTGATAATCCTTCTTTGAAGGAGAAAGTGAGCTGCTCGAGGTCCTTTTGGTGTACAGGGTAACCAATTATTGCTTTGCTCGTAACAATATATGAGTTGTTACTTCATTAGCCACATATACGTTCTGTTGAGTTACTGGGGGCATGGTTATACTGATCATCCCGGGAATGGAAAATTTGCGTTTCCTTTTCAGTCTTTGCGGACGTAATTTTTGAGTTTTTAGGTTTTTTTATGTAACGAGGGGATAGTTTTGTCGGGTTGGGATGTCTGACTAATGAATTGTTTAGATCGATATTTTATCTGGCCTGATTTCTTTTTGCGATAGTATGTTCTTTATATTTTTGTAGCCTTGAAAATATTTCTGCATTTGTTATGTTACATTCATTAAAAATATATCTGCCGGTTTCTGTATATGGCTGGAGTGGGCAAGATTGTTATAACAAGATATACACTCCTCGACCGGGTTGAGTTCTAGCAGAGATTTGTCTTCTTGCTTGCATCTAAGAAGAAACGTTCGTAGATTTTCATTTAGCGAACGATGCGCTACTTCAATATCTGAGTTGCCGGTCTTATGTTGTGGTGAGCAGAAACGGTATTCAATATTTTCGCTTTCCAACCAACTCTTTGTTTTTTCTCAGTCCAAAGCTCCCTCATTATCAGTAACAATGAGTTTAAGTTTGCCTATCTTGTTAAAGATTGCACGTAGTGCGTGAATAATAGTGTCCCATTGTCTATTTTTAATCTGTAGGACTGTTAATAATTTGAAAAATTTATCCAAACATGTGAGATAAGGGGAGTTTTTATCTCTGAACCATATGTCGATATGGTAAATGTCTCGTATATTTTTTGCAGTTACAGTCAATTCTAATTTCAATTTTGGGGGGTTTCGCTCGTATTTTGATTGAGCACATATGGAACAGTTATTTACAAAATTTGATATCTGTTCTTTCAGGTAAGGAAAATGATATCTCTTTGATATTATATCATAAGTCTTATTTATCCCAGGATGATTATTCTTCCTGTGTTCTTTAGCAATAAGCTCTTTGATTTCCACTTTGTTACAATCCCAAAGAAGTTTATTTGCTTGAACTATACAAGCTTTCGGATTATCCCGCTTCCATATATTATAGTGCTTTTGGAACAGCAGAAGTATTTCTTTATTGGGGAATTTGACTCCTGTGGTAGCAATTTGCGGCACGTGGTTTTGGAGTATATATTTTATAGTCTTATCGTCAAATTCTCTAAATGTAAAGATTAAGCGTGTTTTGCCATTGAAAGTTTGCTTTTTAGTGCTATTTGTCTTACCTAACTTGAAAACGAGTTGCTTTTTGTAAATATTCAAAGGTTTTTCGGAAATAGCTATGTAGTTTAAATTGTCTTCCTGAGCCGTATGCTGTGTAGCCAGTGAATTTGTGTCACTGTTGCTTATTGCATGGATTTCAATTCTAGATAGTGTATCAGCTACGTGATTCTCTTTTCCCTTGATATATTGAGTGATGAAGTCGTACTCCAATAGCTTCACTTTCCATCTTTGCAACTTTGCGTTTTGTTCTTTTAAATTTTCTAAGTATACCAACGAATTATGATCGGTCTGCAAGATAAATTTCCTGCCGTATAAAAACGGCCTAAAGTATTTGGTAGCCCAAACTATAGCGAGCAGCTCTTTTTCGATTGCAGCGTATCTTGTTTCGTGCTCATTTAAGGTTCTGGATGCAAAACTGACAGGTCTATTATTTTGACTTAGCACTGCGCCTATGGCAAAGTTGCTGGCATCTGTGGTCAAAGTGAATTGCTTCCCGAAATCCGGATGAACCAGTATGGGATCGCTTAGAGTGTAGAATTTTAGCTTTTCGAAAGCGTCTACTTAATTTTTATCAGACACGTCTACTCTGCTATGTTTTTTTAATGTTGTGGTTAAAGGTTTGGCTATTTTAGCGTAATATTTAATGTATTTCCGGTAAAACCCAGTGAGTCCCAAGAATGATTTAACTTGTTTTTGGGTTGTGGGTATTGGGAACTCCTGAATGGCTTTTATCAGGATTTGGTTTAATGCCCTCAGGGGTAATAACATGACCAAGAAATTCTGTGTTTTTCCTTAGAAACGAGGTTTTAGAGAGTTGAATTTTGAGTTGTGCTTGGCGTGGCGTTTGAAAGATTTTCCATAAGGCTACCTCGTGCTCTTCAATGGAAGTGCTGAAGATAACGATGTCATCCATGTAGACAATGCAATCTTTTCCAATATATTCCTTCAAAATGGAATCCATGAGTCGCTGGAAAGTTGCTGGTGCGTTTTTCAACCCAAACGGCATTCTAGTGAATTCGAAATGCCCTTCATCTGTGAAAAAGGCGGTTTTGTGGCGATCTTCGGATTTAATTTCGATTTGATGAAACCCTTTCGCCAGATCCACCGTAGTAAAGTAGTTTGCATTCCCTAATTTCCGATGAATGTCATTGATTTGAGGAATGAGGTATTTGTCCTCAATTGTAATATTATTAATTTTCCGAAAATCAATAACAAGTCGATGTTCTCCTGGAGTCTTTTTGGGATACACCCAAATTGGCGAATCATACGGTGAATTTGACCGTTGAATTATTCCCTGTTTTAGATCTTCTTCAATTTGCTTTTTTACAAAATCTCTCAAGGAGTATGGATACCTATAGTTTCTTTGATAAGCCGGGGTATCTACTATGAGCTTAAGCTCATGTTTGACTTCATGAGTGAAAGTTTAAAGATCATCCTTCTTATACTCCAAGTCCTCGAATTCGTTTTTAATACCCTCGATTAAGGAACGTTCCTCATCAGAATAAATTTCAATTTTACTATTGACTATCTCTGGTTCACAGAATGGTTCAGAAATAGATTGGTACACGTCAATCTCATTTGATTTGAGAGGGATAGTTATATTATTTATGCTCAATGTATTATCTTTAAAACTTATAACTGCATTTCTGGGAACGAGAATGTTTTGACCGATTAAACAATCAAAATTTTTGTTTTCTAGATCCACAAGTTTCCATTCAATTTTAGCTTGAATAGAGAATTCCTGTGGAAAATCGGATTAAAATCCATTAGTTGCTACGGAGCTTGCTTTTATGGAATTTATTGTCAGAGGATTCCCTAGGGTGTGTTGCTTATGATGTGCCACAAGCTTTGTATTCATTAAGGACATTGAACAACCTGTATCTATTAGGCATCGAAGTTTTGAGTCCTCGATAGTTAGCAAAACAATGGGTAGGGAGTGTTTTCGCCCGAGGCTAGCAAGTGAAAATCCGCATCAACATGAAGAGACGTTGAACGGGAAGAGGCTGTATTCATAGATACATCAGAGGGAAGAGTCAAATTATTATTATGTTGGTTAAAGTTTGTTCGGTTGTTAATAGAACTCTGAGGGTTATGATTCTCAGAGTAACCATTTGCACCAAATCTTTGCTCAACGTTAGAAACGAAAGGAATCACACTAGCCTGATTTTGTCTAACGGAAACTTGTTCGCGTTTCTTTGACCCATAATTTCGATACCCGGTATTCACTAGAACTTTATACGCGTCTTCTAGCGTTTCGGGTTTATACGCGTGAATTATTGCGCGAATCAGCTCAGGACACTTGTTCACAAACGTATTTTTAGCTATTTGATTTTTTGTTTCAATTAATTCACTTTTTTGAATCGCGGAATATTCTTTACTATAACTAATCTTATGATTTAGCTTAAATAAACACTTACATATATATTCGTACAGCTGACCTGGGGTTGTGAATCGGGCTGCTAATAATTTCTCCATCAATTGCGTCTCGTTTTCCGGGGTGTCGAAATGGTTGACGAGTAGAGTCTTGATTTCCTGCCAATTTGTCGTGATGTGACTGTGTACCAGCTCACGTGCTATGCCTACGATTTTGTTTTGCTTTAAATTCGTTTTCGAGCGGGATTGAATTCACTGCGTCTATTGCGTCGATGAACGGAAATAGGTCGACTTGGTTTCCGTCAAAAGGTGGAATGGAGTGGATGTACGCCGATAAATGTTTAAAATCCATTCTTGCTAAACTGCAACGCCATAACTCGTGTATTGGTGCAGTTTCTGAGTCTTGATGGCCAGAAAAACTCAAGTGCTCGAATTTCCTAATGATTTCCTTCAGAGTGTCTTAGGTTTGTTCTCCGACTGCGCCAGTTACGTGGTTTAATTTATCCACAATAAATGTTGATTAAAACAATCCTTTTTTTTGGAAAACACAAACACTTCCTTTCTATTTTTCTTCACTTACAAGACAGACCAAAACTATGAGTCGGGGCTTAATATATACTTACAAAAAATCTTAAATCTTATCTTACCAACTAAAGGGTCGTTAGGACTTCATCGTAAATGAGTCATAACGATTTTTACATCTCGTCTATGTTTTATTACATGCTAATGAGTCTTAGGGACTCTTACACTTTGCATTGCATGCTAATGAGTCTTAGGGACTCTTACATTTTGTCTATATTTTATTGCATGCTTAAGGACTCTTGCATTTTGCCTATGTTTTATTGCATGCTATTGTATCTAGTTACTTAACCAGATGTGAGGCAGATGGTCTTACGCAACTAAGTAATAAAGTATCGAGATACAGAACCAATTCAAGTAATTGAAGTATCGAAGAAGACAATTGTAGTATCGAGTATAGTATCGAGACGAATAACCAATACAGGAATCAATCATAGTATCGAGACAGATAACGAATAAGAATCTATTCAATATCGAGTAAAGTATAGAGACATACAACCAATAGAGGAAGTATTAATAAAGTAACAATTGAAATATAAATCGGAGTTTAATTACAAGTACCGGCCAATTGAAGAATCAACCAATAGGACTAACAATAGAAGAAGCTCGATCCAAGGTAGCCCAGCGGAACCGGGGAATCGTGAAACCAGCTGAGGTACAGAGTGGTGCTAAAGGAAGCAAGATCCAAGGAAGCGCTGCAGAACAGGCGAATCCTGAAACCAGTTACGGTGCAGATTGCGCTACAGGAAGCACGATTAGAGGCAGCGCAGCAGAACAACTGAAGTCCCGAAACCAGCTGAAGTGGAGGTTCCTGCTACAGGAAGCACGATTAGAATCAGCTCAGCACAATTTAGTGTCCAGAATCAGCACAGCACAATTCATAGGTATCCAGAGTCGGCGCAACACAATTGACAGGTTGTCGGAATCAGCGCAGCACAATTCACAGGTGCACAATTCTCAATTAACATCTTTCAATATTGATCCATTTAGTTTTAAACTAACATGAAGGAGTAAGCTTTTTCCTCTGTGTGTGTGTGTATGTGACATGGAAGGATCAGGGCTTGAATAATGTCCTAACCCCCACGCCCACGCGATGAACTAGTCGGTTGAAAGTAACTTTCTTCGGCCGCCATTATGCGGCCTTTGTATTTTCAAATAACCTTGTCTCTTCAAACTTGTTCCTTTCTTTCGCTGCAGGTGCGACCGATCGGTTGCCCCCCGATTATTATTCATTTCATTATTATTAATTATATTTATATTTTTTTTGAAAATATTATGTATTTTCAAACAAAAATAAGGGGACGACCTACCCCTTGAGAAGGGTCTCATTCCAAAAGCCGGGCTACTATCTGTGTAGGATTAAGAGACTAGAGCCGAATGTCCTGGCAATGGTAGACTCCTAAAGGTTTCCCATCTGGGGACTCCAGTTCATACGCGACCTGTCCAACTAAACGAACTACTCTGGCCGGTATGAATTCTGGTGCGAGCTTAGCTGCAAATTTGTCCACAGCACTACTGAGTACGTGATTTCGCACGAAAATCTTTTGTCCGGGGATGAAGGAACGTGTCCTTGCACGCAAATTGTAATGCGTTTTCCCTTTAGCGTAGGCTTCACCTAATTTCTCTCTAACTCGTTCGCGTACCACTCTCAATCTCTCATGAGGGGTCATGAGCTCGACTTCTCCATCTTCAAAAGAAGACAACTTCCGGAGGAGCTCGTAGTCGGAGCCGTGGCTTTCACGGTTCACTGAAATCCGAACATCGAACAACGTGCAGTGGTCATCACCTATATAGGAACGAATGGCAGCTAAGATGGACTGGTTGACCCGTTCGGAAGCATTCGAATGAGGCGAGTATTTGGGAGAGAAAACGTGCTGAATGCCATTTTCTCGAAGGAATTGCATGAAATGCTCAGATGTAAACTGCAGACCATTATCCGAATCGAGTAGTTTGGACACACCAAATGTACAGAATATATCTAGAACGTATTGAATAGCGTGTTCGGCAGTGGCCTTGGGCATGGCTTTCATCCATACAAATTTTGTATAATGATCGAGCACGACAAACAATTGGGTATTTCCACTCTTGGAACGTGGATAAGGTCCTAAGAAATCGATAAATAAGCGCTGCATCGGCCTATCAGATATGCGCTCTTGACCCATATGTGGTCTAAGGACGTTATTGTAAGGCTTAACTTGCTTACAAGTACTGCATTGGGAGATGTAAGTAGCGACGTCCTTACGAAGTGTTGGCCAATAATAATATCGCTGTAGCACTTCAGTGGTCTTACGTATGCCACAATGAGATGCTTCCGGTCTATCGTGAGCTTGGGAAATCAGCCTAGATTGCTGACTCACCGGTACCCATAATTTGGTACGGGTAATGCCTAGATCCGGGTCGTTAACTCTTCCTAAATTAATGTAAATACGACCATCTCTTATCCATAGGTTGGGAAACCGTGTACGTTCTTTCAAAATTTTAAAGATTTGCCCTATATAATCAGGTTCTGTGAAAGCAGAGTCTGGCAAAAGGGAATCGATATGATGGTGCTCGGCAAGGAAGGGAAGATACAGATACGAAAGTTCACTAATACTCTCGTGAACTCAGGACAGGGCATCGGGAACGGTATTAGCGGAGCCCTTAACATGTTCAATATTGAAGTTGAACCCTTCCAACTTCAGACTCCAGCGAGCTAATCTGCCGGAAAGATGTTGCTGGCTCATGAGCCACTTCAAACTAGCGTGGTCAGTGATGATGCTGAAGGGAAGTCCTTCAATGTAGGCACGGAATTTTTTTACGCTCTGTACGGCGGCGAGACACTCCAGCTCGGTGATAGTGTGATTTCGCTGCGCCGACGTCAATTTGGCAGACATGAAGGCAATGGGATGCTCTTCTCCCTGCTCGTCCTTTTGAAAGAGGACACTACCAATTCCAGTAGTGCTTGCGTCGCATTGAATGAAGAAAGGTTTTGTAAAGTCAGGGTTAACCAGTACGGGTGCGGACACAAGAGCTTCTTTCAGTTGGTCAAAAGCAGTTTGAGCAGCGTCAGTCCATTTGAAGGACGATTCGTTTTTCAGCAGGTCAGTTAGAGGTGCAGTAATGGAGGCAAACCTATGTATGAATCGACGGTACCATCCAGCCATTCCCATGAGACGACGAATGTCTTTAGTGGAGCGAGGAGTTGGGTAATCTACTCTACTGGAGACTTTAGAGGGATCCGTGTTCAGGATACCATCGCTAACAATGTATCCAAGGTACCTTTTTTCACGTTGGATGAATTTGCTCTTCTCAACATTGATTGTGAGCCCAGCTGATGAGAGCAACTTAGCTACATTAGATAACAGATCCAAATATTCCGTGAAAGAAGAGCTGGTCACGAGCAAATCATCAAGGTAAACAAATATTTTGTCTTGAAGCTCATGCGGAATAACCTTGTGCATTAGACGGCACATGGTTTGAGGAGCGTTGCACAATCCGAAAGGCATGACCTTAAAATGGAATAAAGGGCGACCCGGTACCGTGAAAGCTGTCTTTTCCTGAGATTCAGGATCAAGAGGTATCTGCCAAAAGGCGTCCTTTAAATCGAGACTCGTAATATACTTAGTGGATCGTAATCGAGATAATAATCCATCGATTAACGGCAAAGGATATTCGCCTTTTACGGTTAAATCGTTAACACGTCGCGCCAGACACAAACGTACTTTTCCAGGTTTACGAACCAACGTTACTGGAGAACTCCAGGAACTGTGACTCTCGCCTATCACACCCAATACGAACATACGATCAAGTTCAGTGTACAGCAGATCCTGTACGACCGGTGAAACAGCATAATGCCGTTGCTTTACGGGCTTAGCAGTCCCAGTATCAATGTGGTTTGTAACTAGTGATGTGTTACCCAGACCAAGCTTATTGAAGGAAGGAAATTTTGGCAACTACTTGTTGCAATAGGAGCTTTTGCTCTGGTGTCAATAGGTGAAGGGTGTCAGCCTCTTCGGCTGGAAGAGAATTAGGGGCTTCTTGGAACGCACTGAGATTTTTGAACGACGCTGGTGCTATCTGGAACGCATTCCAGAAGTCAATGCCAAGGTATAATTTACCGGCGAGGGAAGGGACGACTAAGAACTGTAAAAGTTTAGTCTCGTCATCATATGTGACGGGAACATTGACGTATCCTGCTGCTGGAACTCGCTGTCTAGACGCTGTTTGGACGCTGGTCTTAAGGGAGTGAATTTTTAGATTTAAGTCTCGAAGTAACTCAATTGACCCGTGTCCTAAGACATTGACGCTAGCTCCACTATCCATAAGACCGGTGAGCTGATAACCTGATATAATGATGTCACAATACGGACGAGGATCGTTCAGATCGCGATCGGACACTACCGAACTAATCGCTGGTTTATGAAGGGCGCGTTTCGCGCGAAAGTAGTTGATAGCGCGAAGTCGTCTTCTATCTCTTCGTGTAGTGGTGAACGGGGGAAAACGGTTGACGGGAGTGGGTTTGTTCAATCGAGTGGTCTGAGCTAATGAAGTCTTGTCATAATATGATGATGGATTTTTCGAACTCAGTGATTGCGACGCAATTCGGGATCTACATTGGTGGTTGCGTCCACAGTATTAACTCGGATTTGAGTGGTTGCTTGAGGGTTCAAGTGTCGAAAATTTGGAGCGTGCCGACCCCTCATAGGCGGGCCGCTCCTGTAATAGTTTCCCGGAGGCTTACACTTTTGGCACTGAGTCTTTCGTACTCCCGGAGTACCGCAACCAAAACAAAACACTCTCTGGATGGGAAGTTGGCAATTGCTAAAGGAATGACCCCATATCCTGACAGTTCCAACACAAGTGGTATTCGGGATCACTACCAGGGTCCAGAGATCTTACGACTTCTTCGGGCACTTCTGTTGGGAGATTTTGGTAGTGTGTGTGAGACAAGGCGTGGACTTGGCGAACAGGACCGAAAGGTCGTTCTACCTTGCTCAAGTTCCAAACAGATTCTATTGACGTGCAGCACTGTACCAGCTAATAGACTGATAGGAATTGCCGACCTGCGAGGTGGTCTCTTAACCGACGATGCATATTAAGATATAACAAGTGCTGCATATCCAAATCAGACATGCCTTGCTGTAACTGCAGCGACAACGTCTCTAGGGCATCGAAGAATTCAATGAAGGGTTCACCCTGCGCCTGGTGACGTGCATCCATTTGACGCCGTATATCTATGTCTGCTCGTGCTTGGGAAAATCTATTGAGGAAAGAATGGGTGAGAGTATCCCAGTCTAATGAATGTGGGTGCGTTTCATGGTGTTTCCAGTACCACTCGAGAGCAGGTCCTTTCAGGAAAATGTGGAAGCACTCTGCCAATTGGTTAAGCGGCACCTCTTGAGAGTCTCCCATAGCTTGTAACCCATATAGGAAAGAATCAGCTCTTAGGCTGGATTGGCTGCCATCATACCCAATACCCCATTTGGATATTGGTATAGACATTTGGCTTATTGGACGAGAGCGTGCGGGAGAGCGCGTACCAAAATCACGTACATTGTCTCGGGAAATCTGTGCTGTAGTTGTAGCATGGACTGGACGGGAGGCTGGACTAACATCCAGTGATTGCCCCATGGGGCCTAAAAAATTTGATTTCAGAGCTTGTTCAAGCCGCTGGATTTCTTCGATCAGGTGCTCTATCTTAGGTTCCGAAATGAATGGGTTATGATTCGTGGTCACGGGTGACAGAGTTTCATACAATTCTGCCGTGAAAATGTGGGGTTCTTGAGAGTCAGGAGAGACATGACGAAAGGGGTTTGAATCATTCAGTTTCGTTCTTTGATCAAGCGGACAATCATTTGTCTGCACACTCGAGGGTAGTCCAGTGTCTGCAAATCGTCATGCTGTCCTCACCAGGACATTGGTAATGGAGAAGCCCTGAGGCGTAGAGTGTCCAGACGGCAAAAATTTCTCGGGTGGTGGAGACGACTTTTTTTTGACTCTATAATATTTTTCAATTGTCCTTATTTACTTCTTAAATACTCTACTTCTATAATTTCCAAATTACTTTAAGTTAATTTTAAGTTTCCTTCCTTCTTTTTTTTCCAAATTTCAAAGGTTAAGTTTTTTGTAAGGGTATAATGCTATTTATAACGGGTAATTCTTAATCCGATAATAATTATTTGGTAATAACAATAAAAAATTTGGTAAAATAATAACTATTTGGTAATAATTAATCTGTTTTCTTTGAATTATAAGTTTCGGTTTAATTATGTGTATGCGTGTGTGCGTCAGAGAACATGTGTTATCGGATCAGGACGTGAAGTCTGAGAAAGTTACAGTGAATGGAAGTATGTGAGCAATTCCAAGGGTTACTGTTGCTCTTCTAGCCTCTGATTCAAAGTCATAGAGCGATAAATATCAGTCGGCATAGAGCCAACAACACCGGAAGGTAAACATGTTTATAGAAGACAGCAAAGGAAAACAATTGGTGGTGTTTCGAGGTACGTGTGCATCCGTCTGTTCTCCGCTCAAACCAAAAATAAATGGTGAAATATACCAAAGATCAGCAGAGGCAAACGTCCCTCAAAAGTAGGCATGCGCAATCTCAGCCAAGTCAACTTCAGGAGAGGCATTCAAATCCTAAAAGGAGAATACAACCATCTCCTTCGTCAACCCTTAACGCTCCGTCTCAAATTTCATCAAGTCGAAATCTACGGAAGTGACAGTCAACATCACTCATGGAAACAGGAAAGAAGAAAGATAAGAAAATAATACTTTGGGGCGCCAGCTGCAGATGCAAGCAATCGGCGCGATATGTACCTAAGCGATGGTGCAGTGTGCCAGTGGAGGAGCAAAGCTTTTGTTTACAAACTTCAAAAACGAAATCCTCCACTGCCACATATTGCCATCACCTTAACCGAACAAAGCCCCACGTTGGGCGCCATGTTATGTATTTTCAAAAAAAAAAATATATATAATTAATAATAATGAAATGAATAATAATCCGGGGGCAACCGATCGGTCGCACCTGCAGCGAAAGAAAGGAACAAGTTTGAAGAGACAAGGTTATTTGAAAATACAAAGGCCGCAGAATGGCGGCCGAAGAAAGTTACTTTCAACCGACTAGTTCACCACGTGGCGTGGGGGTTAGGACATTATTCAAGCCCTGATCCTTCCATGTCACATACACACACACACACACAGACAGAGGAAAAAGCTTACTCCTTCATGTTAGTTTAAAACTAAATGGATCAATATTGAAAGATGTTAATTGAGAATTGTGCACCTGTGAATTGTGCTGCGCTGATTCCGACAACCTGTCAATTGTGTTGCGCCGACTCTGGATACCTATGAATTGTGCTGTGCTGATTCTGGACACTGAATTGTGCTGAGCTGATTCTAATCGTGCTTCCTGTAGCAGGAACCTCCACTTCAGCTGGTTTCGGGACTTCAGTTGTTCTGCTGCGCTGCCTCTAATCGTGCTTCCTGTAGCGCAATCTGCACCGTAACTGGTTTCAGGATTCGCCTGTTCTGCAGCGCTTCCTTGGATCTTGCTTCCTTTAGCACCACTCTGTACCTCAGCCGGTTTCACGATTCCCCGGTTCCGCTGGGCTACCTTGGATCGAGCTTCCTCTATTGTTAGTGCTATTGGTTGATTCTTCAATTGGCCGGTACTTGTAATTAAACTCCGATTTATATTTCAATTGTTACTTTATTAATACTTCCTCTATTGGTTGTATGTCTCTATACTTTACTCGATATTGAATAGATTCTTATTCGTTATCTGTCTCGATACTATGATTGATTCCTGTATTGGTTATTCGTCTCGATACTATACTCGATACTACAACTGTCTTCTTCGATACTTCAATTACTTGAATTGGTTCTGTACCTCGATACTTTATTACTTGAATTGGTTATTTATCTCGATGCTTTATTACTTGAATTGATACTTGAATTGGGTATCTGTACCTTAAAATTTCTATACTATTTATACTGATACGTACACAACAATCTAGTGAATCAAATCCATAGAAAATTAATCGCAAATTCCTTCCAAGAATTTTTTTTGCGACTGGGATTTTTTTTTTGAGACTTTTGTTTTTCTTTGACATTTAATTTTACTGAGATTTTTTTACTATATATTATTTAATATTATTTAACTTAGTACCTACCTTAAACCTGACTATAAATGTTTCGATTTTAATTTTATTCTTACTTCTATTTCATCCCGTATTATTTGCTTTTCACTTAAACATATGGGTACATACAAAAAACTTAACCAATTAATTGTTATTTTATCTATTTATTCATATATTTTTATATATATTTTTTTTTTGTTGGTTGAATTTCGTCTACACCTCGGAAACGTAATAATCTCAAGATAAATAATAATTGATCAGCAAGAAAATCTGAATCACTAAATATTGAATTTGTGTATTAATTCAGAGCGCGGAAAGCTTTAGTATTATAATTTTTTTAGTCAGTGTATAAAACAAAAACTTAAGTGGCGCACACGGAGTCTGGCGGAGGGAGAAAGTATTTGCAGATCTCCGAATGACTTACAAAATAAAAAAGAATCTAACCGCAAATCGGTGAAAGTTCAATGGAAAATTGAACTATAATAAAAGTTAATAAAATACACAAGTGACTTTGACATTAAATACAGATACAGCAAGGTTTTGCATTGCCCCGAATGCAGAATTTAAAAAAATGCTGTAAAAACAGATAAGGCTTATAAAATAAGTTGGCAGGAAGAGTTGCCCCTGTTCAACTAAACAAGAAGGCGGTGAGCAGTAATAACAGTTCAGAGGTGTGGCTGAATTAGGCAGCTGCCATGAAAAACGGTCGCCAGAGACCAGAGACCCAGAACTCTTAGACAGGTAATTGTTATAACCAGAAGCACTAGAAAAACTAGCAGAGATGATCCCGTTCCACGAATTGCTAAGGGAAGCCAGGGCTATGCCTCCATTTGCATGTGACAAATGGATTTGATTTGTATTGTTGTACACTTTTCAATTGCAAAATGATATAATGGAAGCTGAAACACTGATATGATTGGTTCCGGAAGGCGGAGCAATAGAGCACATGACCGAAATTTTCTGGTCAAAATTACAACCGTGCAGCAACCACAGCTAGAAGAGTAACAGACATGACTTGGAGCAGCGTGAAAGCAGCACTTATTACAACATAATAGAGAACATACAGGAATCGCACCTACGGCTGAAGGAGCTTGCAGATCTGCATTTTGAAAGAAATTATACAAAATTATATAGTTATTTAACAGATATCTTCGGTAAGTTAAATTCAAAGTACACTTTAGATAAGGAAAGTCCATGTGAATACCCCCAGAACATAATGAAAACAGCATATTAGAAAATTTTTTACAGAAAATAAACAGATCTGATGCTATGTACCTGCGAACAAAAGGAGTCTCACCTTTTTACGAAGCCTATAATGCACTTATTCAGTAAGGTTACGATGAGAATAACTCTTCAAGCCATTCTAGAAAACAAAATAGGAATCTAAGAAATAACCAAAACACGGTAGAAAACAGAGAAGCAAACGCTCAACAAGGAAATAGAGATAGTTATAGACAAGGACAAAATAATTATTCCTTTAGGTGACAACGCCGTGAAAATAACAGAAATCAATATTACAACCATAATAATTATATTCAATATCGATCTTATCAATACGGAAGCAATGAAAATAATTTTTATCAAAACAGAAATGAACCAGAGCCTACGGATACTAATCCTATATGTGCAGAAGAAAGCTGAAGAGCAAAATTTTCAGAAACCAGCCTCGGATACAATCTTCCCATGATTTATATTCACGTTAATGAAATTTAAATTAGAGCTCTCATGGATTCCCATAATGAATGCTCTAGGTAAAGATCCCATAAAAAAAGTGAACAATTCATAATATAGAACAATAATGGGCACTCAAGCTATTCAGTATGAAACAATTACTGAAACACCATCAGAGATAGGAGTTAGAAAATTTATGAAATGGAAACTAGCGAACTTAAAAAAATTTGACGCAATAATTGGAACAAACATTTTAATGAATACTGTCGTTGAAATAGGTTTTAAGAACCAAGTCGTTAGATTCAGGAATCATACTATCCCATTTATATCAAATATGAAGTCCCTTCTGTGTACAATTACAATGAAATTCATATGATGGAGCCGACTAATAACATAAATATTGATATGACTGATCTAAATAACAAAGAACAAAGTGAGCTAGAAAAGATAATTAAACGAAATAAGCATGTGTTCTTCATGGAGGTTGACTGTTTATCAGCAACTAATTTAGTGGAATATGAAATAAAAACAACTACTGACAAACCTATATACTCAAAAATGTACAGAACCCCACAAATACATGACGATGCCATTAAACGTCAGATCGAAGAAATTTTATCAAAAGGAATAATTAGGGAAAGTACATCTCCGTATAACTCACCAATTGTGGTAGTAGCAAAAAAACCTGATAATTCAGGAAAAGCTAAATGGAGATTAGCAGTGGACTACCGCAAATTGAATTCAGTTACGGTTGATGACAGGTTCCCAATACGTAATATTGATGGCATCCTGGAAAAGTTGGGAAGAGCCCAATATTTTTCCACTTACAATCTGGTTTTCACCAGATTTCAATGCGGAACTCTGGTATAATGAAGACAGCCTTCAATGTCAAGTGGCCATTATGAGTATACAAGAATGTCATTTCGATGAAAGAATGCCCCGGCAAACTTCCAAAGAATGATCAATCAAATATTGAAGGATTTAATTAATAAAATATGAGTCGTATATTCGGATGACATTTTACTTTTTGGCACATGCCTCGTAGAACATTTACAAAACTTACAAAAAGTGTTTAATCAGCTAAGAAAAGCTAACCTCAAACTGCAAGTAGATAAATGTAACTTTCTTAAAAAAGAGACTCAATTTCTAGGCCACACTATCGGGATAGAAGGTATAAAACCTAAGGATGCAAATAATGCAAAAAAAATTCAATAATGCAAAAGAAATCAAATCTTTCCTTGGGTTAACGGATTATTACAGGAAGTTCATCAAAGATTATGCCCAAGTAGCCCAACCGATGACAAATTATTCAAAAAATAAGAAGATGAACCTTAACGACAGCGAATATGTCGGAGCTTTTGAAAATGAAAAATTTTATTAACTTCAGCCCCCGTTCTCAAACACCCGAATTTTTCTCAAAGATTTAAAGTCACCACTGATGCTAGTAATTACGTATTAGGAGCTGTGTTGAGCCAAAATGGCCACCCATGTAACATATTGGACACTAAACATAAGACACTAACATAAGGACACTAAATGTACATGAGCGCAGGTATGCAGTTATAAAGAAAGGAATGTTAGCCATAGTGTGGGCAGGAAACTATTTGAGACCATATTTATATGGAAGGCAAAGTGACCTACATACAGACCATCAGCCAATAAAATAGCCATATCTGAAATTTAAGGGTAAAGATATTCCACCTAGACTTCAAGGATGGATTTTAGGAAAATATGACATAAAAGTAGATTATATCAGAGGTAAGCATAATATTCCTGCAGATTCACTATCAAGACTTAAAGAATCAGGATAAATCAATGCCATTGAAAACTTATATGAAAAAAGAATAAAATAGAAATAATATCTGTTCAAAAATTACCTGAGCGAATTCAAGGAATACCATTATCCAGTAAGTCTTCAGGTGATGGGCAGGAAATACAACTAATACCAAAAGTTAAAATAATAAGGAAAAATAAAAGTTCCCACATGCCTTCCACTACAACTCACTCAACAACAAATGAAATGCCAACTGATGTTTAAATTGGAAAAACAGATAAAGAAATTTTTTTAAACGAATAATAACTAAAGAGAACATGTTGGAAAAGGAAAATAGGAAAGGAAAACCTTATTCAGAAGAGAGAAAAGAACTCTTTGTAAAGAATCCCAAAGCAGATAGACATAAATTGGAACCCAAATTTAAGAAACAACCATTTACTAAAGATATAGCCAAGGTCAACATTTAGAGACCTAAAAAGAATGTTATCATTACTGGTAAAGGATAACAAGCTAATTCGAGTGCGATTGTTGAAAAAGAATCCACACAGATAACACCTAGCCATGTTCATCACGATGATATTATATCTAATATTTCAAACGTTCCTAATATCGGCGACTTTGACCATTGAAAAAATAGATACAAATATAAGATACACAGAAATAAAAATGGATCCAGTAGAACTTGAAAAAAAAACAAAAATTATAATACATTGAATCGACTTGACATACATAGAAACTGTTGTAACCGGAATTAAAAGGAAAAATTCTTTAGGTAGACATGATGACAGAAAATGGACTTTAACTCAAGAAATTGAAGATTTGGAACATCAACTGTAGACCTTATATCCACATGAACATGGATATCAACAAAATAACAATATATTTAATAATGACCAATTAATACAAACTAAACTTGAAAATAGGTTAAGTAAAAATATTAGGGAAACAACAACAACAAGAATTCCATCAACAACAGATAAATTGCAAGGCATATGCAGTTCCGTCTTGACACTAAAATCAGGGTTCAAAAAAATTTGTGAAGAAAAAGATAAGAAAAAATCGATAAGCAAAAGAGGATTAATAGATCTCATCGGTTATATATATAAATGGTTGTTTTGGAGTTATGGATACAGAGGATAGACAAAACGTCAAGGATCACTTTAAAACTATAGATAGGAATAACGAAAACATGGATAGAATAAACAAGCAAATAGTTATCAATGATAGGTTAAAGAGATAAAATCAAAAGTTAATGAAACCATAAAAATAGAACGAATAGCAACAAAAAAAAACCATAAATGACAGCAGCAATAGTTGGGAAACAAATTTTCCTTATTTAGCATAAACCATAAACATACACATAATCAAGGATGAACTGGAAATTATTCAGGATAACCTTGTATTGGCTAGAACAGGAATAATGAGTAGAAATATGCTTACGAAAGAAGAAATAATTGATTATGAAATCGGCATCGAAAAGTTTAGGTTCCTCGAGTTAGCAGTAGCAATAAATAATAAAAACACAAAAGAATTATTATTAGTCATAAAAATCCCCCATGAAATTATTACGCTTTTTAGATACATTGTCATACCGATTCCAGATAATAATCATTACCAAATCAATTTCAAACAAGAAGCCATTGTGAAGATTAATGGTCAAATGTACACCTACAAGAACGAAATTAGTGTTAAAGATCTTAAACAAAGTCGACTATGTTTTTATACAAATGAAATTTGTACCAAAATACAAAACACGAAGAGTTCGATAATTGAAATTGAATCAGGTTCCATATTAACTATTCAATCTTAATTACTTGCGACGAAAGAAACCACGATTTAGAAGGAAATAACATATTTTTATTTAATAATTGTACAGTAACTATAAACAATATAACTTTTAATAAGAGAATCCTAGAATATCGTACAAGAGTAATTATTCCAAACTTTATTCCTATAAATTTAACGAATTTCAAAAAAAAAAATTGCGTGGCAAAAACTGAATGGCTTTTGCATTGATAATCTTAAAGAAATTAATGAAATAAGATATTCAAATCAAAAACACATTGTATCAAATGCAATAACCACCTCAATTATTGTTATCGCCCTCATTTTTTGTTTGTATATTTGTCTGGCAAAAGAAATAATATCAACATTATATTTCAGAGAAAAAATAAATTCGAGGACGAATTTGAACCTGAGGAGGGAGGTGTTATCGTATATATACTTATATATACATATATACGTATATTATACATCGTATCAGTACAGATGACGGAATTCCTGTTCACACCAAATCATACAGATACCCTTGCGTGGAAAAACATTCGATATGTTGAACTAAGGTATAATCCGCCCGAGTTACTCTCGCCGGAGTGCTCCTTTATGGATAGCCACGAAAAAATTGGACCCTAATGGAAAACCTAGCTAGTGGTTTCCACAAGATCGAAGTGGACTCAAGAGATATTTCCAAAACAGCCTTTACAGTCGAAGAAGGACACTATGAGTACGTGCGGATGCCATTCGGGCTTCAAAACGCATGAATATGAGCATGGATAACGTCTCAAAAGGACTCCAAGGAGCCATTTACTTCGTTTACTTAAATGATGTCATTATTTTTTTAATTCCTTACAGGAACGTATTGAGTATCTCAAAAAGGGTTTCAGGAAGTAAATCTTAAGGCGCAACTTTATAAATCAGAGTTCCTTAAGAAAGAAATAGCTTTTTTGGGTCACTTGATCAGAACAGAAAGAATCGAAACAAAATTTCGGGAAATTAAGACAATCCTAAATTTTCCATTTCCAGAGGAAATATTTCTTGGATTATTAGGATACTACCGAAAAGTCATTCAAGATTTCGCTAAACTTACAAAGCCTCTGACAAAATGCCTCAAAAATGGATACCAAATCAAATTTACTGCTCATTTTATAAAATTTACAACGATTGGAGAAATATGCTGATAAACTAGCCCCTTCTCTAACACCCGGGTCCCAACAAACCTTTTGCCTTACCAACAGACGCCAGCAACTATGCTCTTGATGCCATTTGATCGCAGGAACCTGTTGGTAGTGATAAACCAATCTGTTATGCTAGCCAAATACTTACGGATTAAGAAAGATTCAGACAGATTCTATTCTACTATAGAGAAAGAGCTTCTGACTATGAACTGGGCCACTAAATATTTCCGACCGTATTTATTTCGCCGTAAATTTAAAATAGTAGCTACTCATAAACCCCTCACCTGGTTTATGAATCTTAAAGATCCAATCTCTAGACATGTATGTTGGAGGTTAAAACTAAAGGAATTCGGCTATAAAGTAGTTTACAAGCAGGATGTACAAAATTCTGATGCGGATGCATTAAGTCGAATACCAGAATCAAACGCATACTCAGCCTCAACAGAAAGTAAACCAGAGCCGAATAGATCATAAATACAATACAAAGTACTATAGGTATTACTATGCATTTGGCAGATGGAAAGCTAAATCACGAGATCCCAATTTCAGATAATACCCTAAACGAATTTCCCTGCTCCTCGTTTTAGAAACGACAAATAAACGACGACAAACTAGTGTTGAAACCACATTCAGAAATAAACAACACCGTACTATCAAAGGGCTAGAACTTTCAGAACGAAATGTTATTGAATTATTCAAAAGATTCGTTTCTTCCAATCGACTTACAGAAAGACTTATATTGCAGAAAGTATACTCCAAACACTTCTCCGGATCCAACAATCTCAGACTAGTTAAATGACCGTCAATAGTCAAAGACATTGCAGAAAGCGACGAACAAGAGGCGCTTATCAATGGCTATCACCAGAAAAATAATCATCGCGTTATTAACGGAACCCTTCTTCATCTCAAAAGAAAACAATATTTTCCTCATACGAAAGCTAAAATAACACGAGTCAAAAACAACTGCGAATCGTGTCAAAGCACTTAAAAACGACAGATGCCCATAAAAACCGAAATTTCAATCTCCCGAAGAATCTAAAAACCTTCGACAATATTCAAAGATTTCTGTAAACAATATAGCATGACCCATTATTTTACCTCATTCCACCAAACTGGTAGTAACGCCCCGGTAGAAAAATTTCGATTGAAATTGACCAGAACTTATGGAATTATATACCACAAAAATAAAGATAAGAACCAAACCGATGTATAAAGATAGAATTGAAAAGAAACGTAAATTTCAGGCCAATAATAGGAACTCTCGGGTAGAAGATAGAAATACAGGATCTATTGACTAAAAACGAATTACTACCAATAGGAATGGGTAATGCAAGGTTGCCAATGATCGCACGCTTCGAGAATATCACGAATCATATAAATCAACAACAACATGCTATTACAAGTTACACATAAACGAAAACTCGCGGAATCAAATTAGAACTGAATAAAAAAGTCTTCGATACGCTCAATATCTCAACCAAATAAATTATAATATTGACCTTCTAAATGATCATTTAGCCAGTATCTCAAGACCTATTCTTTTAGCCAAATTAAATATAATCTCAAAACTGATATTAAACCCGCAATAATTAAAAGAATGACACCTTATTTTCCAAAGCCAACAAGTAAATATTACTTCCGTCGAACAAATATACGAATTATTAATCCTTCAAGCCTATACTAACGGAACGATTGTAATTTTGAATATCAAAGTATCCTTCATATCAAACGAAACGTATTCCTTATCGTCATTCGTATCGTCATCTTACTAATACACCGAACTAAAACCATCCACACCAAACGCTGCGTAATCACAAACTCCCATCAGATCCAAAATCTTGACGAAGAATGCCAAAAAATCGAAAGGATATTTTATTGCAAGCGCAATCGACACTGGAAACCTATCGAAGAATCTAAATGTTTAGTGAAGATCTTTTGAAACCCAGCAGTCCAGTGTGAACTTCACAACCGAGGAAAAGATGTGGAAATTTTCGAACCGATACCAGACCATCTCGAGTTCGAGAACAACCCCGAAACAACTATCAATACTACCTGTAAGTCGAATATTATCCAAATTAAAGGAACACTACCAATCCGATTCCAGGAGTTCAAAATTACCAAAAATGGTATTACATACCACTCCAGATCAAGCACCTATTTGGACGAGATTAATATTTACCCAGCAATCTTCATAGAAATCAATTTTACTCCTCCTAATGTGCCTATAATCGAGCTGATGTAATTTGGATACTATCAATTTTCTAGAAGCAGTCAGCACGTTTTGTGCATTAAATATCTAGACAAATTGTTGTGCAGTTGAGTACTAATTTGGCTTCTGAAAAATGAAAATCGCCTCAATAAAGTTGTCAAAATTTTCTAAAAGTAACACACAATTACTGTAACTCACGCTAAAGCAACCACCGCCATTGGAATAAACCCCCTGACATACTTGAACAGCTTGCCCGAATTCGATGGCAAACCCGAAAATTTGCACAGCTCCATCAACGAAGGTGAAAGCGTTATTGAACCCAATAAAAATAAACCTTTTCAATAAATTGTCATGCCACACTTTCTGAAGACAACAAACATGTCCTCCAAAATAACGTTTGTGAGACGAGAAGACGAATTTTACGACAATTTGGCTGGCACGATTTTAGTGCCCTAACTATGTATAATTCCTATCCTTAACATTTATTGCATCAATAGCATATAATTCAGAAAGGATCAAAATACAACAGAACAAAAATAACCTCTTCTGAATCTTTCTTGTGATGTCTTTATGGTATTTTCCTAAAGCGCAAATGATTTCCTAAACATTTTTGAAATACTTTGCAAGTACACGATAATTACAGATAACTCTTAAAAACATCATACTATAAAATTCAAAAAGACATGATAACATGAGATAAAGCAATAAAATAACCATTCTTAATTTGATTTAATTTTTAATTTAACTTGAGATGTCTTTATGGTGGTAATCAAGTAAGTGTATATTGTATATAAATATTCTGAGACGTATGAACAAAGATATAATGAAGAACAGTATATAAAAGGATAGAATTTAGAGTCAAGGCTCAGTTAGTTTAAGAATATAATGATGTAGGTTAAATAAACATTTTTTAATTTAAGAGACACAATATATTTGTGTTATTGTTGCTTAAGCAAAACCTTAATTCGTTGAGTCGTTCTCTCGAATTGTATTCCCATAACGGGATTAATTCATGTTTCACGAGAGTTATCACTATTACAGTGCAAATAGCGTGAAAGTGACAGCGTTGGAACAAAAAAATTAAATATTGTTGGGAAGAGGACTAAATGTCTTAAAGATCCTTTTAAAACCTTCCTTGTTTTTATTTAAGGAGGCAGATCCAACAAAGATGTATATTGTGTGCGATTGACAAGTCGAGCTAAAGATTCATCACTAGTAGGTTCTGGCAAGGGAACTAAAATCTTGCACTTTCATCAACAACCGTACAAAGATCTAGCCCCAGCATCGTATTTAAGGAATCGAAGAACAAGTACGTCAAACTGAACTGTACAAGTACGTCAAAATTAGAAAATGTTAATTGAAATAGCGTCTTCAGACCAAGGAACCGACGAACATACCGCTGCTCAGGATGAAATCGATAGTAATTCCACTTCAAGTTTCTCTGGAAATCATAGGGCTGATAATATAATGGCACTCATAGAAAAAATATCGAAACATTTACTAACAACCAAAAAAGTGAGTTTTTGGGAGATATTAGGTAATATAAAGAGAAAAGAAGAATTCTCAGATTCCAAGTTTTTAATATCCGTGCAACCATTTTGCGCAACTAAAGACAAATTTCTGCAATTCTGGTCTCATAAGAAAGAACTTTTCGACCCAATAATATTTGGAGAGTCCAGAAGAAAACCACAACAAATTGTAAATCAGTTTCGAAATTCTCGTTGGGAAACTATTAAATTCAAATTTCTACAAAAATATGGTATTAGAGAATAATTTAAATGCCTTATTGCCCAAATTCAAAATTTAATCAATTTTTGAAAAAATTGAACCAAAGGTTCCGCCAACAACTTACTCGTGTTTCAAATCTCAATAAGTTTAATAATGAATTACTTGGTATTTCCAAATCAAAAGCCTGTATTACTTAATATAAGTCCTTAATAATAACGCTAAACAAACGTTTGACTCTAGGTGTATAAACATATAAACTTATATATAAACTTCTAAGTGAAATGGAACAAGAATGAAAGGTCCCCCTTCCTTAAAATAATCCATGTCTCGGAAGTCCCCAACAAAGACACTCATATTTAGGAAATAAAAATGAGAGCTATAAAACGCACGAACATCCATTTCTTCCTACCCTTGATAAATTCTAGCAAATTATTCAGGCAGTATGCCCAGGGAAAACATATCACCATCTTGGAAAATTAATCTGGTTAATCAAATATAACAAATAACAATACTCCTCAAGTGAAGAATCAAATTCACAATTTGTTAATGCTACCGGGAAGTCAATAGAGCGGTGACATTTCGATGAAAAATGTTCATTCTAAACCTGAAGATATATCAGTGAGAACAGTATAGTCAAACTTAACGTGGAAATGTTCCTTGTAACCAAATTTACTCAAAACTCACAGCCTTGCACATACAAATGAATTTGAGATTTTTCCAAATACCAGCCTCAGAAATACAGCAATTACTTAATGGAAGCAATCGATCATTCCAATAGCAATAAGAAATAAAGCTTTAAGATGCTTGATAGATACGGGCTGCAACACATCCCTAAATAATAATATGAAATTTACTCAGAAGTAAGTAAATCCTTTAGTTTTAAAAAGCCTCCATTCTAAGGAGATAACAAGTTGAAGTATCTGGACAACCTTCCCCCAAAAATGTAAATAAAATGGATCGAACGTAGAATGGAAAATCACTAATCTCTTTAACGAAAATTTCTATGCAATATTACGACAAAATGTTTTGGGTCTTACAAAATCGCTCATAAATAATAAAGGATACATAAAAATTAATGAAATTAAGGTGCCATTAATAACAAAAAATCTGAATATCAGAATTAAGTATCTGAATATCAAAATGAGTTATTTAAATATCCAGGATAGGAGGAATTATTCACATAAATTCACAGATTACCGCTTATCCAAGAAAAGAAGTGAAGATAAAAATTCAAGAAAAGTTCAACAACAACATAATTGTACCCAATAATTCACCATACAATGCACCCCTTTCGATTGTCCCAAAAAAGCCGTCAACTCAGATAAAACGAAATCGAGAATTGTAACTGATTACATGAACTCAATGAGGTTACTATAAGTGATAAGTTTTCAATTCTTAACATAGAAGATATTTTTCATAAAATTTAAACAGCAGCATATTCCACTATTAGAGGCAAAAATAGCATTTGATACACATAATGGACGTTATGAATATCATAGAATATCCTTTGGGTTACAAAATGCACCATAAAGTTCGTTTTAAATGAATGTGTTGATAATGTATGCGAAGTTTATTTAGATTAATATTTACGTCCCTTCAAGAACATATTGATTGTATTAATAAGTTCAATAAATTTGTGGAGTATAATCAGAGAATTCAATCAGACAAATATGCTTTACTTGCAAGACAACTATGTTTGTCTTGTCTAGGGCATTTTCTTACAGAAGAAGGAATTAAAGCAAATCCAGAAAAATTAGAAAAAAATAAGAAATACAAATACCAAAAACAACAATGCAGCTCAGATCACTTTTAGGAAAAACAGGATATTAACGCAAATTCGTAAATGATTATTCATCTCCAATGGTCTTGTTAACCTTATTTTTAAAAAAGAACGTAGAAACAGGTATTCACGATATTAATTACGGACAATCGTTTATTGAATTAAAACAACTTTTAACTAATTTTACTTAATATTTCGATTCCCTTCACTTCAGATGCTAGTGAAATGGTATGCACCAGACAAAATCAAAACTGAAAAGAAAAAACCAAAGAAGAAACATGAAAAATGGATAACAAAAAAGCAACAAGACACCGAACAAGTGAAGTGAGTGAAGAAGCAACCTCACATCAAGACATTGACACCGAAGAGTTAGATAATAGTAACTTTGTTAAATTTGTGAAAGATAAAATTCTAAGGGAAAAAATCCAACACCAGTTTCTGTTATTGCCCCTAAAATTATGCGAGAACAAAAAGAAACCATTCCCCCTATAAATGCTTTCGATCAATGTGGGTCAGAAATGGTTCCCCAATCGGCATCCACGTGTCAAGAATTCGAAGTCAAGTCAATAAAAACAAAATCACTGGCTGACTTCAAGTCATCGAAAAAGCATTGGAGAATCGAAGTTTCGCACTTCACATATACTCCGGAAACCGAAAAAACCAGACCTTTTTGATGAAGGGCTTCGACCCTGGAGAAGATACTGCCGATCTTTTCGAAACGTTAAAGAATGCATCCCTGCTGTTAAATTTATCAGCGTAAATAATTTTGCAATAAGGAGGTCGACGGTAGATAATATTAGTTTGCCACATTATGTAGTACAAATCTCAAACGATAGCAGTCCAAGTGCCCTTCAATAAATAATGTCCTTAAATCATAGAGTTGAGAGGTGGGATTGCCTCCAAAAGCGTGATATCAACCAGTGCTATCGATGCCAATGGTTTGGACACTTGGCTGCGAACTGCTCAATGCAGCAACGCTGCGTGAAGTGTAAAGACGTTCATGGACGTGGCGAATGTAAATTGGCGAAAAATAAGGCAAAGCGATTGTTTTTTGTGTGAACGGTGGTTTGTTTGGACATCTTGCATCCTCTGCCAAATTAAAGCTTCAACCTGCACGAGTTCAATTAAACTACATTGTCATACCTCCGAGCACTGTTAAACCAGGGGTTTAATTTGGATCAGTTAAGCGGGGTCCCACAAAAACTGGTACAAAAAATTGTAAGGAATAATGTGAGTAGCGATAATGAGCTCCAATTAGCAAATATTCATAAGCTAGATACACGAGGAAATAGAATTCAGAAACAGACAATAGGAAATAGACAGAAGATACCAGACTCAAATTTATGTACGAGCGGTTGATTTTGAATGTTTTAAAATAAATTACCGTCGAGTCATGATACTATAGGGGAACTGTGTATCAGTTCGCTCAACATCGACTCAATTGTAGCACTCGATTGTTGTGTCAATCTCCTCGAATACACGTAATGTAACACGCCTCAATTCACGACACTCCATAGTGTTTAAGGATTTTGAATTTATAAAAAATGATAGGGTAGAATGTGATTGGGGAGGCGATACTGAGATATTGGTTAGGAGACCCTATCGTTTCCAACACATCAATAAAATCGAGTCCAAGGACTTTAGATGTCTTGAAGTGTCCGTTATCAAAATTAGACTGCAGGCTGGAGAAAACCTCTCCGTTATCTGGGCCTGGGCACCTAGAAAACAAGTGCTCTTATAGAAGGATGAAATCGGATCCTTGTTTAAAATGCTCGAATTGGATTATCCGCGTAACTACTATATTATTGCCGGGTATCTTAATGCTCGGCATACAAACAAAGAAATAGATATCTATTTGTTGAACCTGCAGAAGCTGATATTGGAAACGATGGAGAAAGCGTTTTCCAAGATTAGACATCGAAACAACATGGAAGGATATGAAAAGACTGAAAAGACTGAAAACCATTCTTCTCACACGCGTTAAGAATATTTATCGGCGATTCCAGGGCTAAAACCATCCCCTATTGACTTTGCTGAAATTACATCTTAAGAATATTCAGAACTTGATCCGTTCATTCTACAGGAGTGACGTCAATAACCAATGGGCGGAGAAACTAAATGGCACTAGTTCACAGGACCCGGATGGTGTGTTTATGAAAGTGAACAACATATTTCGATAGAAGTCGCGAGTGAAGTTATCAAAACTTTAAGACACAGGCAGTGAGATAAATATTCTAGATAAGCCAGGTATCGATATCAATACGCGGACTCCGGATAATAATGGAAATAGGATTATATGCGATGACATACACAAGCTTGATCTCATTGGTACGCATTTTGAACTGGTTCATCTACCGAATCCTGAACGAAGGCCTCCACTTCTCACGAAAATCGTTGAAGCTAGAGTTTCCTATTTCAAGTTAAGTCTCAACGATGAGTTCATTCTTCAATTCTATGAAGCATTGACATCCGCTATCATAGCTAGCTGGAATCTCCTTGATTATTTTTAAAATATGAAGAATTGTGTCTCATATTTGACAGAGTAAACAACAAGAAAATATGTAGTATTCATAGTATACCTAACACAGTTAGGTTTGCCCGAGGTTACTATTGGGAATTATTGCATATTCTTTAACAACTAATATTTCCCAAATGAATGGAAAAAGGCTAGAGTGTTCCCGATTTTGAAAAAGGGAACGCTGCGTGCGCGAAAAGCTATCGCCCAATCAGTTTGCTACCTGAATATTACAATAAACAGCCACATTGAGAATATGAGTTGTTGCCGAATTGCCAGTTGGGATTCCGCGCTAGACAATCGACACTACATGCAATTACAAACGTGACCTCAGACATCCCAGCAAACCTTTCTTAGGAATTTCGCTTAGGGGAACTAAATTCGGATCGCCTATTCTTCGCCAGAACGAACGAAATTCGGCAAATAGCACTTGCGGTACGTAAGGCTATGGAACGAAAGAACAAACGTCACTTATTTGACATTGGTCATATGAACATTAATGTTCCCCGGATCGCGTGCATTGTAAATTGAATACGTTGCGCGACGACGAGGGAGAATCGCATCGCCGTCACGCAGTATTGTATTTCGGCCTTAAGTCATCAGCAAACGCAACTAATGCCCACGTTGGCGACACATTGAAATTAAAGCTGTCAAGGGGTTGCGAATTGAAATTGAAAATATCCAGCAAACATTTTGTCGGAATTTCGCTTAGACGAACTAAATTCGGATCGCCTATTCTTTGCCAGAACGAACGAAAGTCGGCAAATAGCACTTGCGGCACGTAAGGCTATCGGAAAATCGTCTTTTCTTCGCCAGAGCGAACAAAAGTCGTAAAATAACATATGGGGCGCGTAAAGCTATGGACAGAGCGAACAAGAGAACATTTTTTTTCCTGTTTTCTTGATCCAATTTTATTTTTATGAGTTGTTGATCAGTTTGATCTTGTCAGTCTTCTAAGTGACCTTTTGTGTTCATCATTTGTTCGTCAGTTCTGAGTGACATTTTTGGTTATCCGTTTTCGGACTCATACTCTCGTTTTAAATTACTAATTTGCATCGCAACATTTGCGATTATCTTCTCGATCACGGATTTGCAGCATTTTCACAATAGGTTAGTTACGCGATCAAAAGTAATCATTTGTGCGTTCTTTTTGATCAGTTTTCTACGCGACCAAGGTTTATCCCTTTCGGCTTCTTGATTTGTTTTCCAACTGCGCGAGTTATGTGTTAATTGTGTGGAGTGTTTTAAACAAAAAACGTATTAAGTTTAAGGTTTCGAAAGAGTGGTACTTTACCACTCTTTGAATTCCGAACCGTTATGAGCATTTTGCTATTCACGGATTCTCGGCCAACTGTCGGAACGCCAGGTAAACTACAAACAATATACTTTTTAAATGCCAAAGCTTAGACCCCCTTTTTTACAATATTTTACAGCAAATTGGTTAGTTAAGTGTTTTTCTATCTTGTTGCATTAACATTTTAGATAGTGTGATCCTAAGTGAATTTCATTCAAATTAATAAATTTTTTTTTATATAATCCGATATAAACGTTTTTTGCATGTTGAATGTATGAACTTTCCACATGTTTGAGCCGCTAATATCAATTGTAAAATCAATCACAATATGGATACATGGATTTTTTGTGCTCTACTGTAGGTGCATGTAATGAAGTGTACATTGGAAAACAAAAGGAACAGCTGTTATGTTGATTAAGATACTGAATAAATTAATAATAAGCATTACAGCTGGTTTTTTTGAGTGACATATATATCACTGAGATCTGATGCATATTGACAGCGCCGCAAGAAAATGGTGACCGTTTAAAGTGACGTCACGTTGGCGCATTCCATTGGTGGACTACATATCATGAAAGTGCCTCTGACAGAAACGTTGGGCTGTGTACTCGACTGATTTATATCCTACTTAGAAGAAGTCATCTCTTTTGACTCGTTTACAGTATTTCAAGATTGGGGCATCCGCAGTTACTGAGAAAACATGAAAAACGAGTGGACAGAAACGAAGCCGTACTGACGGATAGGCAGGTCGCCTATCGGATAAGCAGCCTGTTTGTATTCCTATTTTGTTAACGTCGAGTCTGTAAGAATCTTACCGATTCCTTTAAAAAAAAAACAATAATCTAATCTAGTACTTATGAAAGCTCGAGATGATAATAATTATGTGTAATCAATTATTTTCCTCTAAAATGTGTTCAAATCAAAAAATCAGATGCATTACCACCAGGGAAGCCAGTTCGTATTGACGACAATGTCGCGAAAAACAATTCAAAAAGAAGCTTGAAAAATTATGAATTATTTGACGATTGACTTCAGGTCCACTCCTATAACTCCTTCCGATTCGACATTCCTTAATAGTTATGCCGACATTACGTACGATAACGTTTCATATATATAAGTTGTGAAAATATAAGTTGTAGCGACTGAATAATATATATTTCAGTCCCTTCAACTTATATTTTTACCGTTCAAAGTAATGTCGATAGTACAATTAAAAATAATATTGTTTCCGGATTGGCAAAGCTGCAAAATATTAAGTAAATAATTCGACACTGAATTAAATGTTAAAATTTCTAAGGCACTGCATTTAAGACGTTCCAAGGACTCACGTAGTTTAAATAAGACTCCCATTAATCACATCACATTATATTACGTTTAAATTCAACAACATAAATATCCAATCAGACTCAAATCCTACAACCGACTTTACTTTAAAAACAAAACCAACTTTAAATGCCCTAAATATGATAAGACTAATTTTAAAAATACAATGCCAAATTTGTTTTCCTTAATTTACTTACGATTGATTTTTAAGTTGTTACAAACAAAGTTACAAAACAGATAACCTGATTGGAAGGTGATTTCGAAAAATTTATTTCATCGATTTTGGGTCATTTTCAAGTCTGTTTTATTAATTTTTCTGAATATTTTTTATTTAATGGGTTTTTTCAGTCAATATTAACTTTCAGGAAATAACCTGGAAAACTTTTATTTCAGAACATACAGCAAACAAAACGATTGCCGACGATGTGAATTTGTATCGCCATTTGGAATAATTTCAACAGCGACCTGAAGTACTGCGGCATATCCAAAACAAATCGCCGGGGCAGTTCACTAATGAATCGCCATGGCGATTCGTTGGCGATATGCCAATCCGCTTTCGGATTCGCCGGCGAACTCATTTTCCGACACGATGATAAGAATTCGCATCGACGGCGATTTGTTTTGTCTGCTGGGATCTGTAAAAAACTGAATAATAGAGAGTGCATTGAAGCGAGGAAGCCTTCGATACGGTTTGGCTAGATGGACTAATTTTTAAACTCCTCCAAGATATATTTCCCCGACATCTCATCGCCATAATGCGCAGTTTGTCATATGGGAAATCATTTGTGGTGACTGATGGAAATCTCATAATGAAACGTGATTTAGAGGTCTTGAATAGTCTACCGCAAGGAACTGTAACTGTGCCAAAATTTCCCAGCAGACAAAACGAATCGCCGCCGATACGAATTCGTATCGCCGTGTCGGAAAATGAGTTCGCCGGCGAATCCGAAAGCGATCCGAATTCGAATCGCCTGCGAACAACATGTCACTTCGCAGACGAATCGCCGCGGCGCATCGCTTATGATTCGCCATGGCGTATCGCAAACGGTTCACCATGGCGTATCGCCAACGGTTCGCCATGGCGATTTAAGGCCGAAATACAACAGTGCGAGACTGCGATACGAGAGCGCGACGAGAGCCTCGCAGCAAATATCAACCAGTTTTCGTAACATGCATTTGTATGCGACATCGTACAATGATTGCGAGGCGGAAAACGAAAATTCCTCGCAACGAGATGCGTGATGTTTGTCAAATATGACGCTTAAATAAAATTTGAAATTCAAATGCTTTAATTAGTTTTTAAGTACTAGGGTTATTCTGAATGAAAATCTCGTGAATCCTTGTAGGGGCTATTGTTTGCTAGACGAAGGAAAAATCCAAATTCAAAACTTTTAAAAAATCAAAAACAATTTCATTTGAAACGTTACCTATTTGACATTTGTCTTATGAACATTATTCTTCCTCGCATTGCGTGCATTGGAAATTGAATGCGTTGCGTGACGACGAGGGAGAATCGCATCGCGCTCACGCATTGCCGTCACGCAGTATTGTATTTCGGCCTTTATTAGTGAACTGCCCCGGCGAAGTGCTTATAATCCGACGTGACGATGTGTTTTCGATGTGCCGCAGTACTTCAGATCGCTGTTGAAATTATTCGAAACGGCGATACAAATTCACATCGTCGGCAATCGTTTTGTTTGCTGTATGTTCTGAAATAAAAGTTTTCCAGGTTATTTCCTGAAAGTTAATATTGACTGAAAAAACCCATTAAATAAAAAATATTCAGAAAAATTAATAAAACAGACTTGAAAATGACCCAAAATCGATGAAATAAATTTTTCGAAATCACCTTCCAATCAGGTTATCTGTTTTGTAACTTTGTTTGTAACAACTTAAAAATCAATCGTAAGTAAATTAAGGAAAACAAATTTGGCATTGTTTTTTTAAAATTAGTCTTATCATATTTAGGGCATTTAAAATTGGTTTTGTTTTTAAAGTAAAGTCGGTTGTAGGATTTGAGTCTGATTGGATATTTATGTTGTTGAATTTAAACGTAATATAATGTGATGTGATTAATGGGAGTCTTATTTAAACTACGTGAGTCCTTGGAACGTCTTAAATGCAGTGCCTTAGAAATTTTAACATTTAATTCAGTGTCGAATTATTTACTTAATATTTTGCAGCTTTGCCAATCCGGAAACAATATTATTTTTAATTGTACTATCGACATTACTTTGAACGGTAAAAATATAAGTTGAAGGGACTGAAATATATATTATTCAGTCGCTACAACTTATATTTTCACAACTTATATATATGAAACGTTATCGTACGTAATGTCGGCATAACTATTAAGGAATGTCGAATCGGAAGGAGTTATAGGAGTGGACCTGAAGTCAATCGTCAAATAATTCATAATTTTTCAAGCTTCTTTTTGAATTGTTTTTCGCGACATTGTCGTCAATACGAACTGGCTTCCCTGGTGGTAATGTATCTGATTTTTTGATTTGAACACATTTTAGAGGAAAATAATTGATTACACATAATTATTATCATCTCGAGCTTTCATAAGTACTAGATTAGATTATTGTTTTTTTTTAAAGGAATCGGTAAGATTCTAACAGACTCGACGTTAACAAAATAGGAATACAAACAGGCTGCTTATCCGATAGGCGACCTGCCTATCCGTCAGTACGGCTTCGTTTCTGTCCACTCGTTTTTCATGTTTTCTCAGTAACTGCGGATGCCCCAATCTTGAAATACTGTAAACGAGTCAAAAGAGATGACTTCTTCTAAGTAGGATATAAATCAGTCGAGTACACAGCCCAACGTTTCTGTCAGAGGCACTTTCATGATATGTAGTCCACCAATGGAATGCGCCAACGTGACGTCACTTTAAACGGTCGCCATTTTCTCGCGGTGCTGTCAATATTAGTGAATGCATCAGATCTCAGTGATATATATGTCACTCAAAAAAACCAGCTGTAATGCTTATTATTAATTTATTCAGTATCATAATCAGCAAAACAGCTGTTCCTTTCGTTTTCCAATGTACACAATTGATATCAGCGGCTCTCACATGTTCATACATTCAACATGCAAAATCGTTTATATCAGATTATATAAAAAATATTTATTTATTTAAATGAAATTCGTTTAGGATTACACTATCTAAAATGTTAATGCAACAAGATAGAAACACACTTAACTAACCAATTTGCTGTAAAATATTGTAAAAAAGGGGGTCTAAGCTTTGGCATTTAAAAAGTATATTGTTTGTAGTTTACCTGGCGTTCCGACAGTTGGCCGAGAATCCGTGAATAGCAAAATGCTCATAACGGTTCGGAATTTAAAGAGTGGCAAAGTACTACTCTTTCGAAACCTTAAACTTAATACGTTTTTTGTTTAAAACACTCCACACAATTAACACATAACTCGCGCAGTCGGAAAACAAATCAAGAAGCCGAAAGGGATAAACCTTGGTCGCGTAGAAAACTGATCAAAAAGAACGCACAAATGATTACTTTTGATCGCGTAACTAACCTATTGTGAAAATGCTGCAAATCCGTGATCGAGAAGATAATCGCAAATGTTGCGATGCAAATTAGTAATTTAAAACGAGAGTATGAGTCCCAAAACGGATAATCAAAAATGTCACTCAGAACTGACGAACAAATGATGAACACAAAAGGTCACTTAGAAGACTGACAAGAGCAAACTGATCAACAACTCATAAAAATAAAATTGGATCAAGAAAACAGGAAAAAAAATGTTCTCTTGTTCGCTCTGTCCATAGCTTTACGCGCCCCATATGTTATTTTACGACCTTTGTTCGCTCTGGCGAAGAAAAGACGATCCAAATTTAGTTCGCCTAAGCGAAATTCTGACAAAATGTTTGCTGGATATTTTCAATTTCAATTCGCAACCCCTTGACAGCTTTAATTTCAATGTGTCGCCACGTGGGCATTAGTTGCGTTTGCTGATGACTTAAGGCCGAAATACATACTGCGTGACGGCGATGCGATTCTCCCTCGTCGTCGCGCAACGCATTCAATTTACAATGTACGCGATCCGGGGAACATTAATGTTCATAATGACCAATGTCAAATAAGTGACGTTTTAAATAAAATTGTTTAATTTTTGAGTTTGGAATGTTCCTTCGTTTAGCAAATAAAAGCCTCAACTAGAATGCACGAAATTTTCATTCAAAATTCATTCATAATAAGCAAAGTACTTTAAAAGTAATTAGGCGTTTGAATTTCGAATTTCATTAAGCGCCATATTGCATTTGACAAACGTCACGCAACTCGTTTGCGTGGAATTTTCGTTTTTCCGAATATTTCCCGCCTCGGATCGACACATCGCGGTCATTGTACGATGTCGCATTCAAATGCATGTTACGAAAACCGCCTGACATTTGCTCCGAGACAGTCTCGCACTATTGTATTTCGGCCTTTAATTATTCATACGGCAAACAGAAAAGTATTCGGTAGTGCAAACGTTCTGTTCAAATGTTCTGTTATACACGAACAACTGGCGAATGAGACTGAATGCGCAGAAGTGCGAAACGATTTTATTTCGTACTATACTATGTATACGCAGTCAGGATTTAAAAAGCAATCGGAATGATTTCCACATTATGGCTGGTGATGCTAGCTCAAAACGGGTTCCACATAAATCCTGTGTGTACGATGCTTCGGTGTCCATCTAGATCAGTGTGTTTACTACAATCGACACGTGAAGATCATGCTAAGCAAGGCGCCGATACTTTGCATGTCCCTTCGAAAACTATTCCACTCCAGATACGTTGACTAGAAAGTCAAAATAAACTACTACAAGGCTTTGTTTCGACCAGTGCTGACGTATGGATGTCAGCTCTGGTATAATCGAAGTGATAGTATGATGAATGAGCTTCGAATTTTCGTATGTATGTATGTATGTATGTATGTATGTATGTATGTATGTATGTATGTATGTATGTATGTATGTATGTATGTATGTTTGTATGTATGTATGTATGTATGTATGTATGTATGTATGTATGTATGTATGTATGCATGTATGTATGTATGTATGTATCTATCTATGTATATATGTATGTATGTATGTATGTATGTACGCGTGTGTGTTTGTATGTATTTATGTATGTATGTATGTATGTATGTATGTATGTATGTACGCATGTATGTATGCATTTATGTATGTATGTATGAATGTATGTATGTATGTATATATGTATGTATGTATGTATGTATGTATGTATGTATGTATGTATGTATGTATGTATGTATGTATGTATGTATGACTGTATGTATGTATGTATGTATGTATCAGTGTACGCATTAATCAATTAATTTTTTAATCAATTAATTAATTTGATTAATTTTAATGAGATTACATTAATCCTGATTAGAATAATCATGATTCAAAAAGTCATCTTAGGCATGGTTATTGACGTTAATCATTAATCACTAATCATTAATTGATTATTTTGATTATAAACTAGTACATCCATCAATGTTATTAATTCTATATAAAAGAAATGGTGGAAAATAATGAAACACATTTAAAATATTTTAATTTATTATTCAAGGAACAAAAAATAATTTCTAACGTTCAAATACACTGAATTTGAATTTTTAAGAATAGTTTTAATCAACTAACCTCCGATCTTTACATTTCTGATTGCTTGATGTTGAAGTTATATTTCATAACTACTTTTTTTTCAAATAAGTCGTCAGATAATTTGTGTGACCTAGGTGTATTTAGTATAGATGCAAAAGAAAACATTCTTTATACCGAGCCAGAGGACGGCATTGGTGTATTGTTCTTGATAAATACTTTGCCTATAATAGGATAACTTTGCAGAAGCTCTCGTTCTTGGCTTCCCTCGGCGAAAAATGATCATATCCGCTCTATTTTTAGCATGAACTGATTCGGCTTTACTGCCAGAGTCGGAATTGAAATCAAAAAACTAGTCTTCTGGATGGCGTGTGTTATTGGCTGAATTGTTGACTGTAATAAGCTCTGGGATTTCTGATATCTCCTTCCTTACGACTGATTTAAAAATGTTTACACACTTCTTTTGATCAGTGGCACTTAGACATACTAGCCACTTTTTTTTAAATCTTGGGTAACACAGAGATGCAACGGCTGCATGTTTACTAGTTTCACTCGAAAGAGTGTATAACTCTTCAAATCTTTTCTCTACGCTTTGTAGATTTTTGGCAGCAAGTGGCTCACAGAATTTTAGATTTGGAGTCATCGTGATCTTCTGTAATTTTTTTTCAGTGCATGCACACAAGGTAATAATATTCCATAAAATGAGTCATCGCCCTGCAATATGTTCAAAGCGGTTTCAACCGGAGCAGCGCATTGGCAGTATTCCTCAATATATTGAAATTCGGAGTCTCGTAATAGATTTTTTATACCAAGTGCTGTAGCTAATTGAGAGTAACTATTTCTGATATTCAATATATTTTTCAAAGCATCATAGTAGCTGTTCCATCTAGTTATGCCAGGTCGTGTTAACGTATGTCCAAGAATGTTATGTATCACCTCAGCTGATTTTGGGCGAGTAGCAGCACTCCACAATTCGTTACATTTTTCCATTACTGTGGATTATTATATTATGTGGATCCATTACTGTCGATTTATCAGTCAACAAGGCTTGGACGTCCTTACTAGCAATCAGATTTAAAGTGTGCGCATTACACCTGAAGTGAAATGGTAACTAATTGTTTTTTGAATGGTCGTTTACTATATTTTTTCTAACAGAAGATCATCATGTTTGTGTTCCTGTCTTATGTCCTTCAGTCACTTCGAGTTCTTCTTGACTTAACTCGTTCTCGCTGCTACTTGGACTTGAAGATTCATTATCTTCATCATATTCGATTATTGATTTCGTATTTACTCCGAATATCTTGAACGCTTTCACAAAATTTAACCCATTGTCAGTAACAGAGCGTACTATTTTAGTGGAGTCAATATCAAAATCTGAATATGTTTCCCGAAGCAAATCTTTTATGCGGACAAAGGTGTGTGCCCCTTTAAACCGGCGACAAGCTAAAGCTGCAGACCGCCTCTTATCTATTTGAAAAAAGTGCAAATGAAAACATGAAGGTGACCCATAAACTATCAAAAACTGGTGTGAAAATAAAATAAATAATGAAGTGGCCCATACATATTTTTAAGAAATCAGTGAAAAAAATAAAAAGTTAAACATAAAAAATAATAAAGTGGCTCGGTGTGAAAGTGGAACAAATAGGAGCACAATAAGAACACAGGATAAAGCTCTTTCGGAGCGGCGAAAGCAGTCAAAATATTTCTGGGTGAGTGGAGTTATTCTATATATTTAGCGTTTAAACTCTATTACGGACAAAGACTTAGGACTGAATTGATAACAAACCACTAATAAAATAAATCTCGGAGTTCAAGGCCGTAGTGCTGATAGCAGGATGGGGGACAAAGAACGACACAAGACGAAGACAGATGCGTCATTGGTCGACCAGCCCACCGAGTTGGAGAAAAATAATACTTTTCTCAGCCAAGTGCTAATAGAACTAAAGTGCATGCGCGAGCAACTTCGTGTGAGCCAAGAGCAGCTCCAAAAGGCACTCGATGAGCTTGCCGACCAACGTCGCGAAAACCACGAGCTAAAGCAGCAGATTTTAGGCCTCCAAAGCAAAAAATTACAAAAAAAATCTAGGCACAATAAAAACAAAAAACGGAGGATTGCGAACTCCTCGTCATCCTCCAACAACACGGTCACTTCCTCAGAAGGAGAGGCAGAAGAAGAAGTACGTGAAGAAGAAGAATTATTTGAAGAGGAAATGGAAGAAGAGGTGCAGGAAGACGAGGAGTTACCACCCCTCCCGGCCCCACAAACTGAAAATCACCCCCAAATCACCCACAAAACCAGCCCCATCCGCACTCAAGACCACAGATAAAACCCAAGCTACTAACGAACAAAAACGGACAGAACCAATCATATTGCGTGAAACCGACAAATGGACAGAACTTAATAAAATAATAAGACAAAACAAAATAAAGACGGTCAGTGCAAAAAGGGTTTACTTGGGAATCAAAATAGTCCCGGAGACTGCAAATGACCACCGACAGATAACGAAGATACTGACGGAGAATACCACACCTACTACCTCCCTGAAGAACGTAATCTGAACGTAGTTATCCGCGGCCTTCATGGGCTCGCTCTGGAAGACATTAAGGAAGACCTCGAATCTCAGGGCTTCCACACAAAAGAAATCTTTAATATAAAAACACAGTCAGACCCCTCAAAGCTAATAAAGGTCCTCCTCCCAAAAGAAGAAACCGAAATCTTTGCAGTATGCCAACTTATCTGCAAGGTGGAAGCCATCAAACCGCCCAACGGACAGCCGATGTGTCACAACTGCCAGCAGTTTGGACATTCCTCGGGCAATTGTCATGCTCAAGCTTGGTGCGTGAAATGCGATGGCTTACACCATTTCACGCAATGCAAGAAGAAACAAAAGGAGAAGCCAAAATGTATCAACTGCGGTGGAGAACATTTCGCAAGCTACGGAGGCTGCCCGAAAAAACCCCCAAAACATTAGGAAGTCGTTCGCAATTATAGCTGCCCAAAACACTAACCCCACACAAACACAAGCACCAACTCGCACCACCACAAACACCACAACACCCCAAGCAAA
>CATOZT010000392.1:0-157171 GCA_954870665.1 Stratiomys singularior
TGATGATTGATGATTGATGATTGATGATTGATGATTGATGATTGATGATTGATGATTGATGATTGATGATTGATGATTGATGATTGATGATTGTTGATTGATGATTGATGATTGATGACTGATGACTGATGATTGATGATTGATGATTGATGATTGATGATTGATGATTGATGATTGATGATTGATGATCGATGATTGATGATTGATGATTGATGATTGATGTTTGATGATTGATAAGTGATGATTGATGATTGATTAGTGTTGATTGATGATTGATGGTTGATGTTTGATGATTGAGGATTGACGATTGATGTTTGATGATTGATGATTGATGATTGATGATGATGATCGATGATTGATGATTGATGATTGATGATTGATGATTGATGATTGATGACTGATGACTGATGATTGATGATTGATGATTGATGATTGATGATTGATGATTGATGATTGATGATTGATGATCGATGATTGATGATTGATGATTGATGATTGATGTTTGATGATTGATAAGTGATGATTGATGATTGATTAGTGTTGATTGATGATTGATGGTTGATGTTTGATGATTGAGGATTGACGATTGATGTTTGATTATTGATGATTGATGATTGATGATTGATGATCGATGATTGATGATTGATGATTGATGATTGATGATTGATGATTGATGATTGATGATTGATGATTGATGATTGCTGATTGATGATCGATGATTGATGACTGGTGATTGATGATTGATGATTGATGATTGATGATTGATGATTGATGATTGATGATTGATGATTGATGATTGATGATTGATGATTGATGATTGATGATTGATGATTGATGATTGATGATTGATAATTGATAAGTGATGATTGATGATTGATGATTGATGAGTGATGATTGATGATTGATGATTGATGATTGATGATTTATGAGTTATAATTGATGATTGATGATTGATGATTGATGATTGATGATTTATGATTGATGATTGATGATTGATGATTGATGATTGATGATTGATGATTGATGATTGATGATTGATGATTGATGATTGATGATTGTTGATTGATGATTGGTGATTGATGACTGATGATTGATGATTGATGATTGATGATTGATGATCGATGATTGATGATTGATGATTGATGATTGATGTTTGATGATTGATTAGTGATGATTGATGATTGATTAGTGATGATTGATGATTGATGGTTGATGTTTGATGACTGAGGATTGATGTTTGATGATTGATGATTGATGATTGATGATTGATGATTGATGATCGATGATTGATGATTGATGATTGATGATTGATGATTGATGATTGATGATTGATGATTGATGATTGATGATTGATGATTGATGATTGATGATTGATGATTGATGATTGATGATTGATGATCGATGATTGATGATTGATGATCGATGATTGATGATTGCTGATTGATGATTGATGATTGATGACTGATGATTGATGATTGATGATTGATGATTGATGATTGATGATTGATGATTGATTATTGATGATTGATGATTGATAATTGATGTTTGATGATTGATGATTGATGATTGATGATTGCTGATTGATGATTGATGATTGATGATTGATGATTGATGATTGCTGATTGATGATTGAGGATTGATAATTGATGATTGATGATCGATGATTGATGATTGATGATTGATGATTGATGATTGATGATTGATGATTGATGATTGATGATTGATGATTGATGATTGATGATTGATGATTGATGATTAATGATTGATGATTGATGATTGATGATTGATGTTTGGTGATTGATATGTGATAATTTATGATTGATGGTTAATGTTTGATGATTGAGGATTGATGATTCATGATTGAGGATTGATGATTGATGATTGATGATTGATGCTTGATGATTGAACATTGATGATTGATGATTGATGATTGATGATTGATGATTGATGATTGATGATTGATGATTGATGATTGATGATTGATGATTGATGATTGATGATTGATGATTGATGATTGATGATTGATGATTGATGATTGATGATTGATTATTGATGATTGATTATTGATGATTGATGATTGATGATTGATGATTGATGTTTGATGATTGATGATTGAAGATTGATGATTGATGATTGATGATTGATGATTGATGATTGCTGATTGATGATTGATGATTGATGATTGATGATTGATGATTGATGATTGAATATTGATGATTGATTATTGATGCTTGATGATTGATGATTGATGATCGATGATTGATGATTGATGATTGATGATTGATGATTGATGATTGATGATTGATGATTGATGATTGATGATTGATGATTGTTGATTGATGATTGATGATTGATGACTGATGATTGATGATTGATGATTGATGATTGATGATCGATGATTGATGATTGATGATTGATGATTGATGATTGATGATTAATGATTGATGATTGATGATTGATGATTGATGATTGATGATTGATGATTGATGATTGATGATTGATGATTGATGATTGATGATTGATGATTGATGATTGATGATTGATGATTGATGATTGATGATTGATGATTGATGATTGATGATTGATGATTGATGATTGGTGATTGATGATTGATGATTAATGATTGATGATTGATGATTGATGATTGATGATTGATAATTGATGATTGATGATTGATGATTTATGATTTATAATTGATGATTGATACTTGATGATCGCCGATTGCCGATTGATAATTGATGATTGATGATTGATGATTGATGATTGATGATTGATGTTTGATGATTGATGATTGATGATTGATGATTGATGATTGATGATTGATGATTGATGATTGATGATTGATGATTGAAGATCGATGATTGATGGTTGATTATCGATGATTGATGATTGATGACTAAGGATTTATGATTGATGATTGATGATTGATGACTGATGATTGATGATTGATGATTGATGATTGATGATTGATGATTGATGATTGATGATTGATGATTGATGATTGATGATTGATGATTGATGATTGATGATTGATGATTGATGATTGATGATTGATGATTGATGATTGATGATTGATGATTGATGATTGATGATTGATGATTGATGATTGATGATTGATGATTGATGATTGAAGATTGATGATTGATGATTGATGATTGATAAGTGATGATTGATGATTGATGAGTGATGATTGATGATTGATGATTGATGATTGATGATTGATGATTGATGATTGATGATTGATGATTGATGATTGATGATTGATGATTGATGATTGATGATTGATGATTGATGATTGATGATTGATGATTGATGATTGATGATTGATGATTGATGATTGTTGATTGATGATTGATGATTGATGACTGATGATTGATGATTGATGATTGATGATTGATGATTGATGATTGATGATTGATGATTGATGATTGATGATTGATGATCGATGATTGATGATTGATTATTGTTGATTGATGATTGATGATTGATGACTGATGATTGATGATTGATGATTGATGATTGATGATTGATGATTGATGATTGATGATTGATGATTGATGATCGATGATTGAAGATTGATGATTGATGATTGATGATTGATGTTTGATGATTGATTAGTGATGATTGATGAGTGATGATTGATGATTGATGGTTGATGTTTGATGATTGATGATTGATGATTGATGATTGATGATTGATGATTGATGATTGATGATTGATGATTGATGATTGATGCTTGATGATTGATGATTGATTATTGATGATTGATGATTGTTGATTGATGATTGATGATTGATGACTGATGATTGATGATTGATGATTGATGATTGATGATCGATGATTGAAGATTGATGATTGATGATTGATGATTGATGATTGATGTTTGATGATTGATTAGTGATGATTGATGATTGATGGTTGATGTTTGATGATTGAGGATTGATGATTCATGATTCATGATTGATGATTGATGATTGATGATTGATGATTGATGATTGATGCTTGATGATTGATGATTGATGATTGATGATTGATGATTGATGATTGATGATTGATGATTGATGATTGATGATTGATGATTGATGATTGATGATTGATGATTGATGATTGATGATTGATTAATGATGATTGATGATTGATGATTGATGATTGATGTTTGATGATTGATGATTGATGATTGATGATTGATGATTGCTGATTGATGATTGATGATTGACGATTGAATATTGATGATTGATGATGAATGCTTGATGATTGATGATTGATGATTGATGATCGATGATTGATTATTGATGATTGATGATTGATGATTGATGATTGTTGATTGATGATTGATGATCGAGGACTGATGATTGATGATTGATGATTGATGATTGATGATCGATGATTGATGATTGATGATTGATGATTGATGATTGATGATTGATGATTGATGATTGATGATTGATGATTGATGATTGATGATTGATGATTGATGATTGATGATTGATGATTGATGATTGATGATTGATGATTGATGATTGATGATTGATGATTGATGATTGATGATTGATGATTGATGATTGATGATTGATGATTGATGATTGATGATTGATGATTGATGATTGATGATTGATGATTGATGATTGATGATTGCTGATTGATGATTGATGATTTATGATTTATGATTTATAATTGATGATTGATACTTGATGATTGCCGATTGCCGATTGATAATTGATGATTGATGATTGATGATTGATGATTGATGATTGATGTTTGATGATTGATGATTGATGATTGATGATTGATGATTGATGATTGAAGATTGATGATTAATGGTTGATGATCGATGATTGATGATTGATGATTGATGATTAAGGATTTATGATTGATGATTGATGATTGATGATTGATGATTGATGATTGATAATTGATGATTGATGATTGATGATTGATTAATGATGATTGATGATTGATGATTGATGATTGATGATTGATGATTGATGGTTGATGATTGATGATTAAAAAGTAATGATAATTGATTGATGATTGATGATTGATGAGTGATGATTGATGATTGATAATTAATGATTGATGATTGATGATTGATGATTGATGATTGATGATTGATGATTGATGATTGATGATCGATGATTTAAGATTGATGATTGATGATTGATGATTGATGTTTGATGATTGATTAGTGATGATTGATGAGTGATGATTGATGATTGATGGTTGATGTTTGATGATTGATGATTGATGATTGATGATTGATGATTGATGATTGATGATTGATGATTGATGGTTGATGATTGATGATTAAAAAGTAATGATAATTGATTGATGATTGATGATTGATGATTGATGACTGATGATTGATGATTGATGATTGATGATTGATGATTGATGATTGATGATTGATGATTGATGATTGATGATTGATGATCGATGATTGAAGATTGATGATTGATGATTGATGATTGATGTTTGATGATTGATTAGTGATGATTGATGAGTGATGATTGATGATTGATGGTTGATGTTTGATGATTGATGATTGATGATTGATGATTGATGATTGATGATTGATGATTGATGATTGATGATTGATGATTGATGCTTGATGATTGATGATTGATTATTGATGATTGATGATTGTTGATTGATGATTGATGATTGATGACTGATGATTGATGATTGATGATTGATGATTGATGATCGATGATTGAAGATTGATGATTGATGATTGATGATTGATGTTTGATGATTGATTAGTGATGATTGATGATTGATGGTTGATGTTTGATGATTGAGGATTGATGATTCATGATTCATGATTGATGATTGATGATTGATGATTGATGATTGATGCTTGATGATTGATGATTGATGATTGATGATTGATGATTGATGATTGATGATTGATGATTGATGATTGATGATTGATGATTGATGATTGATGATTGATGATTGATGATTGATGATTGATGATTGATGATTGATGATTGATGATTGATTAATGATGACTGATGATTGATGATTGATGTTTGATGATTGATGATTGATGATTGATGATTGATGATTGCTGATTGATGATTGATGATTGACGATTGAATATTGATGATTGATGATGAATGCTTGATGATTGATGATTGATGATTGATGATCGATGATTGATTATTGATGATTGATGATTGATGATTGATGATTGATGATTGATGATTGTTGATTGATGATTGATGATCGAGGACTGATGATTGATGATTGATGATTGATGATTGATGATCGATGATTGATGATTGATGATTGATGATTGATGATTGATGATTGATGATCGATGATTGATGATTGATGATTGATGAATGATGATTGATGATTGATGATTGTTGATTGATGATTGATGATTGATGACTGATGATTGATGATTGATGATTGATGTTTGATTATTGATGATTGATGATTGATGATTGATGATTGATGATTGATGATTGATGATCGATGATTGATGATTGATGATTGATGATTGATGATTGATGATTGATGATTGATGATTGATGATTGATGATTGATGATTGATGATTGATGATTGTTGATTGATGATTGATGATTGATGATTGATGATTGATGACTGATGATTGATGATTGATGATCGATGATTGATGATTGATGATTGATGATTGATGATTGATGATTGATGATTGATGATTGATGATTGATGATTGATGATTGATGATTGATGATTGATGATTGATGATTGATGATTGATGATTGATGATTGATGATTGATGATTGATGATTGATGATTGATGATTGATGATTGATGATTGATGATTGATGATTGATGATTGATGATTGATGATTGAAGATTGAAGATTGATGATTGATTATTGATGATTGATGATTGATGACTGATAAGTGATGATTGATGATTGATGATTGATGAGTGATGATTGATGATTGATGATTGATGATTGATGATTGATGATTTATGATTAATAATTGATGATTGATACTTGATGATTGATGATTGATGATTGATGATTGATGATTGGTGATTGATGATTGATGATTGATGACTGATGATTGATGATTGATGATTGATGATTGATGATTGGTGGTTGATGATCGATGATTGATGATTGATGATTGATGATTGGTGATTGATGATTGATGATTGATGATTGATGATTGATGATTGATGATTGATGATTGATGATTGATGATTGATGATTGATGATCGATGATTTATGATAGATGATTGATGATTGATGATTGATGATTGATGATTGATGATTGTTGATTGATGATTGATGATTGATGACTGATGATTGATGATTGATGATTGATGATTGATGATTGATGATTAATATCGATGATTGATGATTGATGGTTGATGATTAATGATTGATGATTGATGAATGATGATAGATGATTGATGATTGATGTATGATGATTGATGATTGATGATTGATGATTGATGATTGATGATTGATGGTTGATGATTGATGATTGTTGATTGATGATTGATGATTGATGATTGATGATTGATGATTGAAGATTGATGATTGATGATTGATGATTGATGATTGATGATTGATGATTGGTGATTGATGATTGATGATTGATGATTGATGATTGATGATTGATGATTGATGATTGATGATCGATGATTGATGATTGATGATTGATGATTGATGATTGATGATTGATGATTGATGATTGATGATTGAAGATTGATGATTGATGATTGATGATTGATGATTGATGATTGATGATTGATGATTGATGATTGATGATTGGTGATTGATGATTGATGATTGATGATTGATGATTGATGATTGATGATTGATGATTGATGATTGATGATTGATGATTGATGATTGATGATTGATGATTGATGATTGATGATTGATGATTGATGATCGATGATTGATGATTGATGATTGATGATTGATGATTGATGATTGATGATTGATGATTGATGATTGATGATTGATGGTTGATGTTTGATGATTGAGGATTGATGATTCATGATTCATGATTGATGATTGATGATTGATGATTGATGATTGATGATTGATGTATGATGATAGATGATTGATGATTGATGTATGATGATTGATGATTGATGATTGATGATTGATGATTGATGATTGATGATTGATGATTGATGATTGATGATTCATGATTGATGATAGATGATTGATGATTGATGATTGATGATTGCTGATTGCTGATTGATGATTGATGGTTGTATTTTGATGATTGTAAATTGATGATTGATGGTTGATGATTAATGATTGATGATTAATGATTGATGATTGATGAATGATGTGTGATGATTGATGATTGATGATTGATGATTGATGATTGATGATTGATGATTGATGATTGATGATTCATGTATGATGATTGATGATTGATGATTGATGATTGATAATTGATGATTGATGATTGATGATTGATGATTGATGATTGATGATTGATGATCGATGATCGATGATTGATGATTGATGATTGATGATTGATGATTGATGATTGATGATTGATGATTGATGATTGATGATTGATGATTGATGATTGATGATTGATGATTGATGATTGATGATTGATGATTGATGATTGATGATTGATGATTGATGATTTATGATTTATGATTTATAATTGATGATTGATACTTGATGATTGCCGATTGCCGATTGATAATTGATGATTGATGATTGATGATTTATGTTTGATGATTGATGATTGTTGATTGATGATTGATGATTGATGATTGATGATTGATGATTGATGGTTGATGATTGATGATAGATGATTGATGATTGATGATTGATGATTGATGATTGATGATTGATGATTGATGATGGATGGTTGATGATCGATGATTGATGATTGATGATTGATGATTGATGATTGATGATTGATGATTGATGATTGATGATTGATGATTGATGATTTATGATTTATGATTTATAATTGATGATTGATACTTGATGATTGCCGATTGCCGATTGATAATTGATGATTGATGATTGATGATTGATGATTGTTGATTGATGATTGATGATCGAGGACTGATGATTGATGATTGATGATTGATGATTGATGATCGATGATTGATGATTGATGATTGATGATTGATGATTGATGATTGATGATCGATGATTGATGATTGATGATTGATGAATGATGATTGATGATTGATGATTGTTGATTGATGATTGATGATTGATGACTGATGATTGATGATTGATGATTGATGTTTGATTATTGATGATTGATGATTGATGATTGATGATTGATGATTGATGATTGATGATTGATGATTGATGATTGATGATTGATGATTGATGATTGATGATTGATGATTGATGATTGATGATTGATGATTGATGATTGATGATTGTTGATTGATGATTGATGATTGATGATTGATGATTGATGACTGATGATTGATGATTGATGATCGATGATTGATGATTGATGATTGATGATTGATGATTGATGATTGATGATTGATGATTGATGATTGATGATTGATGATTGATGATTGATGATTGATGATTGATGATTGATGATTGATGATTGATGATTGATGATTGATGATTGATGATTGATGATTGATGATTGATGATTGATGATTGATGATTGATGATTGATGATTGAAGATTGAAGATTGATGATTGATTATTGATGATTGATGATTGATGACTGATAAGTGATGATTGATGATTGATGATTGATGAGTGATGATTGATGATTGATGATTGATGATTGATGATTGATGATTTATGATTAATAATTGATGATTGATACTTGATGATTGATGATTGATGATTGATGATTGATGATTGGTGATTGATGATTGATGATTGATGACTGATGATTGATGATTGATGATTGATGATTGATGATTGGTGGTTGATGATCGATGATTGATGATTGATGATTGATGATTGGTGATTGATGATTGATGATTGATGATTGATGATTGATGATTGATGATTGATGATTGATGATTGATGATTGATGATTGATGATTGATGATCGATGATTGATGATAGATGATTGATGATTGATGATTGATGATTGATGATTGATGATTGATGATTGTTGATTGATGATTGATGATTGATGACTGATGATTGATGATTGATGATTGATGATTGATGATTAATATCGATGATTGATGATTGATGGTTGATGATTAATGATTGATGATTGATGAATGATGATAGATGATTGATGATTGATGTATGATGATTGATGATTGATGATTGATGATTGATGATTGATGATTGATGGTTGATGATTGATGATTGTTGATTGATGATTGATGATTGATGATTGATGATTGAAGATTGATGATTGATGATTGATGATTGATGATTGATGATTGATGATTGATGATTGGTGATTGATGATTGATGATTGATGATTGATGATTGATGATTGATGATTGATGATTGATGATTGATGATTGATGATCGATGATTGATGATTGATGATTGATGATTGATGATTGATGATTGATGATTGATGATTGATGATTGATGATTGAAGATTGATGATTGATGATTGATGATTGATGATTGATGATTGATGATTGATGATTGATGATTGATGATTGGTGATTGATGATTGATGATTGATGATTGATGATTGATGATTGATCATTGATGATTGATGATTGATGATTGATGATTGATGATTGATGATTGATGATTGATGATTGATGATTGATGATCGATGATTGATGATTGATGATTGATGATTGATGATTGATGATTGATGATTGATGATTGATGATTGATGATTGATGTTTGATGACTGATGATTGATGATTGATGATTAGTATCGATGATTGATGATTGATGGTCGATGATTAATGATTGATGATTGATGAATGATGATAGATGATTGATGATTGATGTATGATGATTGATGATTGATGATTGATGATTGATGATTGATGATTGATGATTGATGATTGATGATTGATGATTGATGATTGATGATTCATGATTGATGATAGATGATTGATGATTGATGATTGCTGATTGCTGATTGATGATTGATGGTTGTATATTGATGATTGTAAATTGATGATTGATGGTTGATGATTAATGATTGATGATTAATGATTGATGATTGATGAATAATGTGTGATGATTGATGATTGATGATTGATGATTGATGATTGATGATTGATGATTGATGATTCATGTATGATGATTGATGATTGATGATTGATAATTGATGATTGATGATTGATGATTGATGATTGATGATTGATGATTGATGATCGATGATCGATGATTGATGATTGATGATTGATGATTGATGATTGATGATTGATGATTGATGATTGATGATTGATGATTGATGATTGATGATTGATGATTGATGATTGATGATTGATGATTTATGATTTATGATTTATAATTGATGATTGATACTTGATGATTGCCGATTGCCGATTGATAATTGATGATTGATGATTGATGATTGATGATTTATGTTTGATGATTGATGATTGTTGATTGATGATTGATGATTGATGATTGATGATTGATGATTGATGATTGATGGTTGATGATTGATGATAGATGATTGATGATTGATGATTGATGATTGATGATTGATGATTGATGATTGATGGTTGATGATCGATGATTGATGATTGATGATTGATGATTGATGATTGATGATTGATGATTGATGATTGATGATTGATGATTTATGATTTATGATTTATAATTGATGATTGATACTTGATGATTGCCGATTGCCGATTGATAATTGATGATTGATGATTGATGATTGATGATTGATGTTTGATGATTGATGATTGTTGATTGATGATTGATGATTGATGATTGATGATTGATGATTGATGATTGATGATTGATGGTTGATGATTGATGATTGATGATTGATGATTGATGATTGATGATTGATGGTTGATGATTGATGGTTGATGATCGATGATTGATGATTGATGATTGATGATTGATGATTAAGGATTTATGATTGATGATTGATGACTGATGATTGATGATTGATGATTGATGATTGATGATTGATCATTGATGATTGATGATCGATGATTGATGATTGATGACTGATGATTGATGATTGATGATTGAGGATTGATGATTGATGATTGAAGATTGATGATTGATGATTGATGATTGATGATTGATGATTGATGATTGATGATTGATGATTGATGATTGATGATTGATGATTGATGATTGATGATTGATGATTGATGATTGATGATTGATGATTGATGATTGATGATTGATGATTGATGATTGATGATTGATGATTGATGATTGATGATTGATGATTGATGATTGATGATTGATGATTGATGATTGATGATTGATGATTGATGATTGATGATTGATGATTGATGATTGATGATTGATGATTGATGATTGATGATTCATGTATGATGATTGATGATTGATGATTGATGATTGATGATTGTTGATTGATGATTGATGATTGATGATTGATGATTGATGATTGATGATCGATGATTGATGATTGATGATTGATGATTGATGATTGATGATTGATGATTGATGATTGATGATTGATGATTGATCATTGATGATTGATGATCGATGATTGATGATTGATGACTGATAATTGATGATTGATGATTGATGATTGATGATTGATGATTGATGATTGATGATTGATGATTGATGATTGATGATTGATGATTGATGATTGATGATTGATGATTGATGATTGATGATTGATGATTGATGACTGATACTTGATGATTGATGATTGATGATTGATGATTGATGATTGATGATTGATGATTGATGATTGATGATTGATGATTGATGATTGATGATTGATAATTGATGATTGATGATTGATGATTGATGATTGATGATTTATGATTTATAATTGATGATTGATACTTGATGATTGCCGATTGCCGATTGATAATTGATGATTGATGATTGATGATTGATGTTTGATGATTGATGATTTTTGATTGATGATTGATGAGTGATGATTGATGATTGATGATTGATGGTTGATGATTGATCATTGATGATTGATGATTGATGATTGATGATTGATGATTGATAATTGATGATTGATGATTGATGGTTGATGATCGATGATTGATGATTGATGATTGATGATTGATGATTAAGGATTTATGATTGATGATTGATGACTGATGATTGATGATTGATGATTGATGATCGTTGATTGATGATTGATGACTGATGATTGATGATTGATGATTGATGATTGATGATTGATGATTGATGCTTGAAGATTGATGATTGATGATTGATGATTGATGATTGATAAGTGATGATTGCTGATTGATGATTGATGAGTGATGATTGATGATTGATTATTGTTGATTTATGATTTATAATTGATGATTGATACTTGCTGATTGCCGATTGCTAATTGATGATTGATGATTGATGATTGATGATTGATGATTTATGTTTGATGATTGATGATTGTTGATTGATGATTGATGATTGATGATTGATGATTGATGATTGATGGTTGATGATTGATGATAGATGATTGATGATTGATGATTGATGATTGATGATTGATGATTGATGATTGATGGTTGATGATCGATGATTGATGATTGATGATTGATGATTGATGATTGATGATTGATGATTGATGATTGATGATTGATGATTTATGATTTATGATTTATAATTGATGATTGATACTTGATGATTGCCGATTGCCGATTGATAATTGATGATTGATGATTGATGATTGATGATTGATGTTTGATGATTGATGATTGTTGATTGATGATTGATGATTGATGATTGATGATTGATGATTGATGATTGATGATTGATGATTGATGATTGATGATTGATGACTGATGATTGATGATTGATGATTGATGATTGATGATTGATCATTGATGATTGATGATCGATGATTGATGATTGATGACTGATGATTGATGATTGATGATTGATGATTGATGATTGATGATTGATGATTGAAGATTGATGATTGATGATTGATGATTGATGATTGATGATTGATGATTGATGATTGATGATTGATGATTGATGATTGATGATTGATGATTGATGATTGATGATTGATGATTGATGATTGATGATTGATGATTGATGATTGATGATTGATGATTGATGATTGATGATTGATGATTGATGATTGATGATTGATGATTGATGATTGATGATTGATGATTGATGATTGATGATTGATGATTGATGATTGATGATTGATGATTCATGATTCATGTATGATGATTGATGATTGATGATTGATGATTGATGATTGTTGATTGATGATTGATGATTGATGATTGATGATTGATGATTGATGATCGATGATTGATGATTGATGATTGATGATTGATGATTGATGATTGATGATTGATGATTGATGATTGATGATTGATGATTGATGATTGATGATTGATCATTGATGATTGATGATCGATGATTGATGATTGATGACTGATAATTGATGATTGATGATTGATGATTGATGATTGATGATTGATGATTGATGATTGATGATTGATGATTGATGATTGATGATTGATGATTGATGATTGATGATTGATGATTGATGACTGATACTTGATGATTGATGATTGATGATTGATGATTGATGATTGATGATTGATGATTGATGATTGATGATTGATGATTGATGATTGATAATTGATGATTGATGATTGATGATTGATGATTGATGATTGATGATTTATGATTTATGATTTATAATTGATGATTGATACTTGATGATTGCCGATTGCCGATTGATAATTGATGATTGATGATTGATGATTGATGTTTGATGATTGATGATTTTTAATTGATGATTGATGAGTGATGATTGATGATTGATGATTGATGGTTGATGATTGATCATTGATGATTGATGATTGATGATTGATGATTGATGATTGATGATTGATGATTGATGATTGATGATTGATGATTGATGATTGATGGTTGATGATCGATGATTGATGATTGATGATTGATGATTGATGATTAAGGATTTATGATTGATGATTGATGACTGATGATTGATGATTGATGATTGATGATCGTTGATTGATGATTGATGACTGATGATTGATGATTGATGATTGATGATTGATGATTGATGATTGATGCATGAAGATTGATGATTGATGGTTGATGATTAAGGAATGATGATTGATGATAGATGCTTGATGCTTGGTAATTGATGATTGATGATTGATGATTGATGATTGATGATTGATGATTGATTATTGATGATTGATGATTGATGGTTGATGATTGGTGATTGATGGTTGATGATTAAGTAATGATGATTGATGATAGATGCTTGATGCTTGGTAATTGATGATTGATGATTGATGATTGATGATTTATGATTGATGATTGATGATTGATGATTGATAAATGATGACTGATGACTGATGATTGGTGATTGATGATTGATGATTGATGATTGATGATTGATGATTGATGATTGATTATTGATGATTGATGATTGATGACTGATGATTGATGAATGATGATTGATGATTGATGATTGATGACTGATGATTGACGATTGATGATTGATGATTGATGGTTGATGATTGATGATTAAAAAGTAATGATTAATGATTGATGATTGATGAGTGATGATTGATGATTGATAATTGATGATTGATGATTGGTGATTGATGATTGATGATTGATGTTTGATGATTGATGATTGATGATTGATAATTGATGATTGATGATTGATGATTGATGATTGATGATTGATGATTGATGATTGATGATTGATACATGATGATTGCCTATTGATAATTGATGATTGATGATTGATGATTGATGATTGATGGTTGATGATTGATGATTGATGTTTGATTATTGATGATTGATACTTGATGATTTCCGATTCATAATTGATGATTGATGATTGATGAATGATGATTGATAATTGATGATTGATGATTGAGGATTGATGATTGATGATTGATGATTGCTGATTGATGATAGATGATTTATGTTTGGTGATTGATGATTGATATTTAATGATTGGCGATTGATGATTGATGATTGATGATTGATGATTGATGATTGATGATTGATGATTGATGGTTGATGATTGATGATTGATGATTGCAAATTCATTATTGATGATTGATGATTGATGATTGATGATTGATGATTGATGATTGATTAGTGATGATTGATGATTGATGGTTGATGATTGATGATTGATGATTGAGGATTGATGATTGATGATTGATGATTGATGATTGATAATTGATTATTGATGATTGATGATTGATGATTGATGATTGATGATTGATGATTGATGATTGATGATTGATGATTGATGATTGATGATTGATGATTGATGATTGATGATTGATGATTGATGATTGATGATTGATGATTGATGATTGATGATTGATGATTGATGATTGATGATTGCAAACTGATGATTGATGATTGATGATTTATGATTGATGATTGATGATTAATAATTGATGATTGCCGATCGATGATTGATGGTTGATGATTGATAATTGCAAATTAATGATTGATGGTTGATGATTGATGATTGATGGTTGATGATTGATGAATCAGGATTGATGATTCATGATTGACGATTGATGATTGATGATTGATGATTGATATTTGATGATTAGAGATTATTGATTGATAATTGATGGTTGGTGATTGATGATCGCAAATTAATGATTGATGATTGATAATTGAAATTAATGATTGATGATTGATGAGTGATGATTTATAATTAATGATTGACGATTGATGATTGATTATTGATGATTGATGATTGATGACTGATGATTGATGAATGATGATTGATGATTGATGATTGATGACTGATGATTGGTGATTGATGATTGATGATTGATGTTTGATGATTGATGATTGATGATTGATAATTGATGATTGATGATTGATGATTGATGATTGATGATTGATGATTGATGATTGATACATGATGATTGCCTATTGATAATTGATGATTGATGATTGATGATTGATGATTGATGATTGATGGTTGATGATTGATGATTGATGTTTGATTATTGATGATTGATACTTGATGATTTCCGATTGATAATTGATGATTGATGATTGATGATTGATGATTGATGATTGATAATTGATGATTGATGATTGAGGATTGATGATTGATGATTGATGATTGCTGATTGATGATAGATGATATATGTTTGGTGATTGATGATTGATATTTAATGATTGGCGATTGATGATTGATGATTGATGATTGGTGATTGATGATTGATGATTGATGGTTGATGATTGATGATTGATGATTGCAAATTCATTATTGATGATTGATGATTGATGATTGATGATTGATGATTGATGATCGATGTTTGATGATTGACAATTGGTGATTGATGATTTATAGTTGATGATTGATGTTTGCGAACTGATGATTGATGATTGATGGTTGAAGATTGATGATTGATACTTGATGATAGATGATTGATGTTTGATTATTGATGATTGATATTTGATGATTGGCGATTGATGATTGATGATTGATGATTGATGGTTGCAAATTAATGATTGATGATTGATGATTGCTTTCTGATGATTGATGATTAAGGATTGATGATTCATGATTCATGATTGATGATTGATGATTGATGATTGATGATTGATGATTGATGATTGATGCTTGATGTTTGATGATTGATGATTAATGATTGATGATTGATGATTGATGATTGATGATTGATGATTGATGATTGAAGATTGATGATTGATGATTGATGATTGATGAATGATGATTGATGATTGATAAGTGATGATTGATGATTGATGATTGATGATCGATGATTGATGATTGATGATTGATGATTTATGATTTATAATTGATGATTGATACTTGATGATTGCCGATTGATAATTGATGATTGATGATTGATGATTTATAATTGATGATTGATGATTGATGATTGATGACTGATGGTTGATGATTGATGATTGATGATTGATGGTTGATGATCGATGATTGATGATTGATGATTGATGATTGATGATTGATGATTGATGTTTGATGATTGATGATTAATGATTGATTATTGATGATTGATGATTGATGATTGATGATTGATGATTGATGATTGATGATTGATGATTGATGATTGATGATTGATGATTGATGATTGCTGATTGATAATTGATGATTGATGATTGATGATTGATGATTGAATATTGATGATTGATGATTGATGATTGATGATTGATGATCGACGATAGATGATTGATGATTGATGATTGATGATTGATGGTTGATGATTGATGATTGTTGATTGATGATTGATGATTGATGATCGATGATTGATGATTGATGATTGATGATTGATGATTGATGATTGATGATTGATGATTGATGATTGATGATTGATGATTGATGATTGATGATTGATGATTGATGATTGATGATTGATAATTGATGATTGATGATTGATGATTGATGATTGATGATTGATGCTTGATGATTGATGATTGATGATTGATGATTAATGATTGATGATTGATGATTGATGATTGATGATTGATGATTGATGATTGATGATTGATGATTGATGATTGATGATTGATGATTGATGATTGATGATTGATGATTGATGATTGATGATTGATGATTGATGATTGATGATTGATGATTGATGATTGATGATTGATGATTGATGATTGATGGTTGATGTTTGATGATTGATGATCGATGATTGATGATTGATACTTGATGATTGCCGATTGACAATTGATGATTAATGATTAATGATTGATGATTGATGATTAAGGATTTATGATTGATGATTGATGATTGATGATTAATGATTGATGATTGATGATTGATGATTAAGGATTTATGATTGATGATTGATGATTGATGACTGATGATTGATGATTGATGATTGATCATTGATGATTGATGATCGATGATTGATGATAGATGATTGATGATTGATGATTGATGATTGATGATTGATGATTGATGATTGATTGTTGATGATTGATGATTGATGATTTATGATTGATGGTTGATGATTGATGATTGAAGATTGATGACTGATGATTGATGATTGATGATTGATGATTGATAAGTGATGATTGATGGTTAATGATTGATGAGTGATGATTGATGATTGATGATTGATGATTGCCGATTGATAATTGATGATTGATGATTGATGATTGATGATTGATGATTGATGATTGATGATTGCTGATTGATGACTGATGATTGATTATTGATGATTGAATATTGATGATTGATGATTGATGATTGATGATAGATGATTGATGATCGACGATAGATGATTGATGATTGATGATTGATGATTGATGATTGATGATTGATGATTGATGATTGTTGATTGATGATTGATGATTGATGGCTGATGATTAATGATTGATGATTGATGATTGATGATTGATGATTGATGATCGATGATTGATGATCGATGATTGATGATTGATGATTGATGATTGATGATTGATGATTGATGATTGATGATTGATGATTGATGATTGATGATTGATGATTGATGATTGATGATTGATGATTGATGATTGATGATTGATGACTGATGATTGATGATTGATGATTGATCATTGATGATTGATGATCGATGATTGATGATACATGATTGATGATTGATGATTGATTATTGATGATTGATGATTGATGATTGATGATTGATGATTGCCGATTGATAATTGATGATTGATGATTGATGATTGATGATTGATGATTGATGATTGATGATTGATGATTGATGATTGATGACTGATGGTTGATGATTGATGATTGATGATTGATGATTGATGGTTGATGATCGATGATTGATGATTGATGATTGATGATTGATGATTGATGATTGATGTTTGATGATTGATGATTAATGATTGATGATTGATGATTGATGATTGATGATTGATGATTGATGATTGATGATTGATGATAGATGATTGATGATTGATGATTGATGATTGCTGATTGATGATTGATGATTGATTATTGATGGTTGATAATTGAAATTAATGATTGATGATTGATGAGTGATGATTTATAATTAATGATTGATGATTGATGATTGATTATTGATGATTGATGATTGATGACTGATGATTGATGAATGATGATTGATGATTGATGATTGATCACTGATGATTGACGATTGATGATTGATGATTGATGGTTGATGATTGATGATTAAAAAGTAATGATTAATGATTGATGATTGATGAGTGATGATTGATGATTGATAATTGATGATTGATGATTGATGATTGATGATTGATGATTGATGACTGATGATTGATGATTGATGATTGATCATTGATGATTGATGATCGATGATTGATGATAGATGATTGATGATTGATGATTGATGATTGATGATTGATGATTGATGATTGATGGTTGATGATTGATGATTGATGATTTATGATTGATGGTTGATGATTGATGATTGAAGATTGATGACTGATGATTGATGATTGATGATTGATGATTGATAAGTGATGATTGATGGTTAATGATTGATGAGTGATGATTGATGATTGATGATTGATGATTGCCGATTGATAATTGATGATTGATGATTGATGATTGATGATTGATGATTGATGATTGATGATTGCTGATTGATGACTGATGATTGATTATTGATGATTGAATATTGATGATTGATGATTGATGATTGATGATAGATGATTGATGATCGACGATAGATGATTGATGATTGATGATTGATGATTGATGATTGATGATTTATGATTGATGATTGTTGATTGATGATTGATGATTGATGGCTGATGATTAATGATTGATGATTGATGATTGATGATTGATGATTGATGATCGATGATTGATGATCGATGATTGATGATTGATGATTGATGATTGATGATTGATGATTGATGATTGATGATTGATGATTGATGATTGATGATTGATGATTGATGATTGATGATTGATGACTGATGATTGATGATTGATGATTGATCATTGATGATTGATGATCGATGATTGATGATACATGATTGATGATTGATGATTGATTATTGATGATTGATGATTGATGATTGATGATTGATGATTGCCGATTGATAATTGATGATTGATGATTGATGATTGATGATTGATGATTGATGATTGATGATTGATGATTGATGACTGATGGTTGATGATTGATGATTGATGATTGATGATTGATGGTTGATGATCGATGATTGATGATTGATGATTGATGATTGATGATTGATGATTGATGTTTGATGATTGATGATTAATGATTGATGATTGATGATTGATGATTGATGATTGATGATTGATGATTGATGATTGATGATAGATGATTGATGATTGATGATTGATGATTGCTGATTGATGATTGATGATTGATTATTGATGGTTGATAATTGAAATTAATGATTGATGATTGATGAGTGATGATTTATAATTAATGATTGATGATTGATGATTGATGATTGATTATTGATGATTGATGATTGATGACTGATGATTGATGAATGATGATTGATGATTGATGATTGATCACTGATGATTGACGATTGATGATTGATGATTGATGGTTGATGATTGATGATTAAAAAGTAATGATTAATGATTGATGATTGATGAGTGATGATTGATGATTGATAATTGATGATTGATGATTGATGATTGATGATTGATGATTGATGTTTGATGATTGATGATTGATGGTTGATGATTGGTGATTGAAGATTGATGATTGATGATTGATGATTGATGATTGATGATTGATGATTGATGATTGATGATTGATGATTGATGATTGATGACTGATGGTTGATCATTGATGATTGATGATTGATGGTTGATGATCGATGATTGATGGTTGATGATTGATGATTGATGATTGATGTTTGATGATTGATGATTAATGATTGATTATTGATGATTGATGATTGATGATTGATGATTGATGATTGATGATTGATAATTGATGATTGATGATTGATGATTGCTGATTGATGATTGATGATTGATTATTGATGATTGATGATTGATGATTGAATATTGATGATTGATGATTGATGATTGATGATAGATGATTGATGATCGACGATAGATGATTGATGATTGATGATTGATGATTGATGATTGATGATTGATGATTGTTGATTGATGATTGATGATTGATGACTGATGATTGATGATTGATGATTGATGATTGATGATTGATGATTGATGATCGATGATTCATGATTGATGATTGATGATTGATGATTGATGATTGATGATTGATGATTGATGATTGATGATTGATGATTGATGATTGATGATTGATGATTGATGATTGATGATTGATGATTGATGATTGATGACTGATGATTGATGATTGATGATTGATCATTGATGATTGATGATCGATGATTGATGATAGATGATTGATGATTGATGATTGATGATTGATGATTGATGATTGATGATTGATGATTGATGATAGATGATTGCCGATTGATAATTGATGATTGATGATTGATGATTGATGATTGATGATTGATGATTGATGATTGATGATTGATGATAGATGACTGATGGTTGATGATTGATGATTGATGATTGATGATTGATGATTGATGGTTGATGATCGATGATTGATGATTGATGATTGATGTTTGATGATTGATGGCTGATGATTAATGATTGATGATTGATGATTGATGATTGATGATTGATGATTGATGATTGATGATTGATGATTGATGATTGATGATTGATGATTGATGATTGATGACTGATGATTGATGATTGATGATTGCTGATTGATGATTTATGATTGATTATTGATGATTGATGATTGATGATTGATGATTGATGATTGATGATTGATGATTGATGATTGATGATTGATGATTGATGATTGATGATAGATGACTGATGGTTGATGATTGATGATTGATGATTGATGGTTGATGATCGATGATTGATGGTTGATGATTGATGATTGATGATTGATGATTGATGATTGATGATTGTTGATTGATGATTGATGATTGATGACTGATGATTGATGATTGATGATTGATGATTGATGATTGATGATTGATGATTGATGATTGATGATCGATGATTGATGATTGATGATTGATGATTGATGATTGATGATTGATGATTGATGATTGATGATTGATGATTGATGATTGATGATTGATGATTGATGATTGATGATTGATAATTGATGATTGATGATTGATGATTGATGATTGAAGTTTGATGATTGATGATTGATGATTGATGATTGATGATTGATGACTGATGATTGATGATTGATGATTGATCATTGATGATTGATGATCGATGATTGATGATAGATGATTGATGATTGATGATTGATGATTGATGATTGATGATTGATGATTGATGATTGATGATTGATGATTGATGATTGATGATTGCCGATTGATAATTGATGATTGATGATTGATGATTGATGATTGATGATTGATGATTGATGATTGATGATTGATGATTGATAATTGATGATTGATGATTGATGATTGATGATTGATGATTGATGATTGATGATAGATGACTGATGGTTGATGATTGATGATTGATGATTGATGATTGATGATTGATGGTTGATGATCGATGATTGATGGTTGATGATTGATGATTGATGATTGATGTTTGATGAGTGATTATTAATGATTGATTAGTGATGATTGATGATTGATGATTGATGATTGATGATTGATGATTGATGATTGATGATTGATGATCGATGATTGATGATTGATGATTGATGATTGATGTTTGATGATTGATGATTAATGATTGATTATTGATGATTGATGATTGATGATTGATGATTGATGATTGATGATTGATGATTGATGATTGATGATTGATGATTGATGATTGATGATTGATGATTGCTGATTAATGATTGATGATTGATTATTGATGATTGATAATTGAAATTAATGATTGATGATTGATGAGTGATGATTTATAATTAATGATTGATGATTGATGATTGATTATTGATGATTGATGATTGATGACTGATGATTGATGAATGATGATTGATGATTGATGATTGATGACTGATGATTGACGATTGATGATTGATGATTGATGGTTGATGATTGATGATTAAAAAGTGATGATTAATGATTGATGATTGATTAGTGATGATTGATGATTGATAATTGATGATTGATGATTGATGATTGATGATTGATGTTTGATGATTGATGATTGATGATTGATGATTGATGATTGAAGATTGATGATTGATGATTGATGATTGATGATTGATGATTGATGATTGATGATTGATGATTGATGATTGATGATTGATGATTGATGATTGATGACTGATGGTTGATGATTGATGATTGATGATTGATGATTGATGGTTGATGATCGATGATTGATGGTTGATGATTGATGATTGATGATTGATGTTTGATGATTGATGATTAATGATTGATTATTGATGATTGATGATTGATTATTGATGAATGATGATTGATGATTGATGATTGATGATTGATGATCGATGATTGCTGATTGATGATTGATGATTGATTATTGATGATTGATGATTGATGATTGATGATTGAATATTGATGATTGATGATTGATGATTGATGATCGACGATAGATGATTGATGATTGATGATTGATGATTGATGATTGTTGATTGATGATTGATGATTGATGACTGATGATTGATGATTGATGATTGATGATTGATGATTGATGATTGATGATCGATGATTGATGATTGATGATTGATGATTGATGATTGATGATTGATGATTGATGATTGATGATTGATGATTGATGATTGATGATTGATGATTGATGATTGATGATTGATGATTGATGATTGATGATTGATGATTGATGATTGATGATTGATGATTGATGATTGATGATTGATGATTGATGATTGATGATTGATGACTGATGATTGATGATTGATCATTGATCATTGATGATTGATGATCGATGATTGATGATAGATGATTGATGATTGATGATTGATGATTGATGATTGATGATTGATGATTGCCGATTGATAATTGATGATTGATGATTGATGATTGATGATTGATGATTGATGATTGATGATAGATGACTGATGGTTGATGATTGATGATTGATGATTGATGATTGATGGTTGATGATCGATGATTGATGATTGATGATTGATGATTGATGTGTGATGATTGATGATTAATGATTGATTATTGATGATTGATGATTGATGATTGATGATTGATGATAGATGATTGATGATCGACGATAGATGATTGATGATTGATGATTGATGATTGTTGATTGATGATTGATGATTGATGTTTGATGATTGATGATTAATGATTGATTATTGATGATTGATGGTTGATGATCGATGATTGATGATTGCTGATTGATGATTGATGATTGATGATTGATGATTGATGATTGATGATTGATGATTGATGGTTGATGATTGATGATTGCCGATTGATAATTGATGATTGATGATTGATGATTGATGATTGATGATTGATGATAGATGATTGATGGTTGATGACTGATGATTGATGAATGATGATTGATGATTGATGATTGATGATTGATGATTGATGATTGATGATTGCCGATTGATAATTGATGATTGATGATTGATGATTGATGATTGATGATTGATGATTGATGATTGATGATTGATGATTGATGATTGATGATTGATGATTGATGGTTGATGTTTGATGATTAATGATTAATGATTTATGATTGATGATTATGGATTTATGATTGATGATTGATGATTGATGATTGATGATTGATGATTGATGATTGATGATTGATGATTGATGATAGATGACTGATGGTTGATGATTGATGATTGATGATTGATGATTGATGATTGATGGTTGATGATCGATGATTGATGGTTGATGATTGATGATTGATGTTTGATGAGTGATTATTAATGATTGATTAGTGATGATTGATGATTGATGATTGATGATTGATGATTGATGATTGATGATTGATGATTGATGATTGATGATCGATGATTGATGATTGATGATTGATGATTGATGTTTGATGATTGATGATTAATGATTGATGATTGATGATAGATGACTGATGGTTGATGATTGATGATTGATGATTGATGATTGATGATTGATGGTTGATGATCGATGATTGATGGTTGATGATTGATGATTGATGATTGATGTTTGATGAGTGATTATTAATGATTGATTAGTGATGATTGATGATTGATGATTGATGATTGATGATTGATGATTGATGATTGATGATTGATGATCGATGATTGATGATTGATGATTGATGATTGATGTTTGATGATTGATGATTAATGATTGATTATTGATGATTGATGATTGAAGTTTGATGATTGATGATTGATGATTGATGATTGATGACTGATGATTGATGATTGATGATTGATCATTGATGATTGATGATCGATGATTGATGATAGATGATTGATGATTGATGATTGATGATTGATGATTGATGATTGATGATTGATGATTGATGATTGATGATTGATGATTGATGATTGATGATTGATGATTGCCGATTGATAATTGATGATTGATGATTGATGATTGATGATTGATGATTGATGATTGATGATTGATGATTGATGATTGATAATTGATGATTAATGATTGATGATTGATGATTGATGATTGATGATTGATGATTGATGATAGATGACTGATGGTTGATGATTGATGATTGATGATTGATGATTGATGATTGATGGTTGATGATCGATGATTGATGGTTGATGATTGATGATTGATGATTGATGTTTGATGAGTGATTATTAATGATTGATTAGTGATGATTGATGATTGATGATTGATGATTGATGATTGATGATTGATGATTGATGATCGATGATTGATGATTGATGATTGATGGTTGATGATTGATGATTGCCGATTGATAATTGATGATTGATGATTGATGATTGATGATTGATGATTGATGATAGATGATTGATGGTTGATGATTGATGATTGATGATTGATGATTGATGGTTGATGATCGATGATTGATGATTGATGATTGATGATTGATGATTGATGATTGATTATTGATGATTGATGATTGATGACTGATGATTGATGAATGATGATTGATGATTGATGATTGATGATTGATGATTGATGATTGATGATTGATGATTGCCGATTGATAATTGATGATTGATGATTGATGATTGATGATTGATGATTGATGATTGATGATTGATGATTGATGGTTGATGTTTGATGATTAATGATTAATGATTTATGATTGATGATTATGGATTTATGATTGATGATTGATGATTGATGATTGATGATTGATGATTGATGATTGATGATTGATGATTGATGATTGATGATAGATGACTGATGGTTGATGATTGATGATTGATGATTGATGATTGATGGTTGATGATCGATGATTGATGGTTGATGATTGATGATTGATGATTGATGTTTGATGATTGATGATTAATGATTGATTATTGATGATTGATGATTGATGATTGATGATTGATGATTGATGATTGATGATTGATGATTGATGATTGATGATTGATGATTGATGATTGATGATTGATGATTGCTGATTAATGATTGATGATTGATTATTGATGATTGATAATTGAAATTAATGATTGATGATTGATGAGTGATGATTTATAATTAATGATTGATGATTGATGATTGATTATTGATGATTGATGATTGATGACTGATGATTGATGAATGATGATTGATGATTGATGATTGATGACTGATGATTGACGATTGATGATTGATGATTGATGGTTGATGATTGATGATTAAAAAGTAATGATTAATGATTGATGATTGATTAGTGATGATTGATGATTGATAATTGATGATTGATGATTGATGATTGATGATTGATGTTTGATGATTGATGATTGATGATTGATGATTGATGATTGAAGATTGATGATTGATGATTGATGATTGATGATTGATGATTGATGATTGATGATTGATGATTGATGATTGATGATTGATGATTGATGACTGATGGTTGATGATTGATGATTGATGATTGATGATTGATGGTTGATGATCGATGATTGATGGTTGATGATTGATGATTGATGATTGATGTTTGATGATTGATGATTAATGATTGATTATTGATGATTGATGATTGATTATTGATGAATGATGATTGATGATTGATGATTGATGATTGATGATCGATGATTGCTGATTGATGATTGATGATTGATTATTGATGATTGATGATTGATGATTGATGATTGAATATTGATGATTGATGATTGATGATTGATGATCGACGATAGATGATTGATGATTGATGATTGATGATTGATGATTGTTGATTGATGATTGATGATTGATGACTGATGATTGATGGTTGATGATTGATGATTGATGATTGATGATTGATGATCGATGATTGATGATTGATGATTGATGATTGATGATTGATGATTGATGATTGATGATTGATGATTGATGATTGATGATTGATGATTGATGATTGATGATTGATGATTGATGATTGATGATTGATGATTGATGATTGATGATTGATGATTGATGATTGATGATTGATGACTGATGATTGATGATTGATCATTGATCATTGATGATTGATGATCGATGATTGATGATAGATGATTGATGATTGATGATTGATGATTGATGATTGATGATTGATGATTGCCGATTGATAATTAATGATTGATGATTGATGATTGATGATTGATGATTGATGATTGATGATTGATGATAGATGACTGATGGTTGATGATTGATGATTGATGATTGATAATTGATGGTTGATGATCGATGATTGATGATTGATGATTGATGATTGATGTGTGATGATTGATGATTAATGATTGATTATTGATGATTGATGATTGATGATTGATGATTGATGATTGATGATAGATGATTGATGATCGACGATAGATGATTGATGATTGATGATTGATGATTGTTGATTGATGATTGATGATTGATGTTTGATGATTGATGATTAATGATTGATTATTGATGATTGATGGTTGATGATCGATGATTGATGATTGCTGATTGATGATTGATGATTGATGATTGATGATTGATGATTGATGATTGATGATTGATGGTTGATGATTGATGATTGCCGATTGATAATTGATGATTGATGATTGATGATTGATGATTGATGATTGATGATTGATGATTGATGATAGATGATTGATGGTTGATGATTGATGATTGATGATTGATGATTGATGGTTGATGATCGATGATTGATGATTGATGATTGATGATTGATGATTGATGATTGATTATTGATGATTGATGATTGATGACTGATGATTGATGAATGATGATTGATGATTGATGATTGATGATTGATGATTGCCGATTGAGAATTGATGATTGATGATTGATGATTGATGATTGATGATTGATGATTGATGATTGATGATTGATGATTGATGATTGATGATTGATGATTGATGATTGATGATTGATGGTTGATGTTTGATGATTAATGATTAATGATTTATGATTGATGATTATGGATTTATGATTGATGATTGATGATTGATGATTAATGATTGATGATTGATGATTGATGATTAAGGATTTATGATTGATGATTGATGATTGATGACTGATGATTGATGATTGATGATTGATCATTGATGATTGATGATCGATGATTGATGATAGATGATTGATGATTGATGATTGATGATTGATGATTGATGATTGATGATTGATGATTTATGATTGATGGTTGATGATTGATGATTGAAGATTGATGACTGATGATTGATGATTGATGATTGATGATTGATGATTGATGATTGATAAGTGATGATTGATGGTTAATGATTGATGAGTGATGATTGATGATTGATGATTGATGATTTATGATTGATGTTTGATGATTGATCATTAATGATTGATTATTGATGATTGATTATTGATGATTGATGATTGATGATTGATGATTAATGATTGCTGATTGATGACTGATGATTGATTATTGATGATTGATGATTGAATATTGATGATTGATGATTGATGATTGATGATAGATGATTGATGATCGACGATAGATGATTGATGATTGATGATTGATGATTGATGATTGATGATTGTTGATTGATGATTGATGATTGATGACTGATGATTAATGATTGATGATTGATGATTGATGATTGATGATCGATGATTGATGATTGATGATTGATGATTGATGATTGATGATTGATGATTGATGATTGATAATTGATGATTGATGATTGATGATTGATGATTGATGATTGATGATTGATGATTGATGATTGATGATTGATGATTGATGACTGATGATTGATGATTGATGATTGATCATTGATGTTTGATGATCGATGATTGATGATAGATGATTGATGATTGATGATTGATGATTGATGATTGATGTGTGATGATTGATGATTAATGATTGATTATTGATGATTGATGATTGATGATTGATGATTGATGATTGATGATTGATGATTGATGATTGATGATTGATGATTGATGATTGATGATTGATGATTGATGATAGATGACTGATGGTTGATGATTGATGATTGATGATTGATGATTGATGGTTGATGATCGATGATTGATGATTGATGATTGATGTTTGATGATTGATGATTGCTGATTGATGATTTATGATTGATTATTGATGATTGATGATTGATGATTGATGATTGATGATTGATGATTGATGATTGATGATTGATGATTGATGATTGATGATTGATGATTGATGATAGATGACTGATGGTTGATGATTGATGATTGATGATTGATGATAGATGATTGATAATCGACGATAGATGATTGATGATTGATGATTGATGATTGATGATTGATGATTGATGATTGATGATTGATGATTGATGATTGATGATTGATGATTGATGATTGATGATTGATGATTGTTGATTGATGATTGATGATTGATGACTGATGATTAATGATTGATGATTGATGATTGATGATTGATGATCGATGATTGATGATTGATGATTGATGATTGATGATTGATGATTGATGATTGATGATTGATAATTGATGATTGATGATTGATGATTGATGATTGATGATTGATGATTGATGATTGATGATTGTTGATTGATGATTGATGATTGATGACTGATGATTAATGATTGATGATTGATGATTGATGATTGATGATTGATGATCGATGATTGATGATTGATGATTGATGATTGATGATTGATGATTGATGATTGATGATTGATGATTGATGATTGATGATTGATGATTGATGATTGATGATTGATGATTGATGATTGATGATTGATGATTGATGATTTATGATTAATGATTGATGATTGATGATTGATGATTGATGATTGATGATTGATGATTGATGATTGATGATTGATGATTGATGATTGATGATTGATGATTGATGATTGATGATTGATGACTGATGATTGATGATTGATGATTGATGATTGATGATTGAATATTGATGATTGATGATTGATGATAGATGATTGATGATCGACGATAGATGATTGATGATTGATGATTGATGATTGATGATTGATGATTGTTGATTGATGATTGATGATTGATGACTGATGATTGATGATTGATGATTGATGATTGATGATTGATGATTGATGATCGATGATTGATGATAGATGATTGATGATTGATGATTGATGATTGATGATTGATGATTGATGATTGATTATTGATGATTGATGATTGATGATTGAATATTGATGATTGATGATTGATGATTGATGATAGATGATTGATGATCGACGATAGATGATTGATGATTGATGATTGATGATTGATGATTGTTGATTGATGATTGATGATTGATGACTGATGATTGATGATTGATGATTGATGATTGATGATTGATGATTGATGATCGATGATTGATGATTGATGATTGATGATTGATGATTGATGATTGATGATTGATGATTGATGATTGATGATTGATGATTGATGATTGATGATTGATGATTGATGATTGATGATTGATGATTGATGATTGATGATTGATGATTGATGATTGATGATTGATGATTGATGATTGATGATTGATGATTGATGATTGATGATTGATGATTGATGATTGATGATTGATGATTGATGATTGATGATTGATGATTGATGATTGATGATTGATGACTGATGATTGATGATTGATGATTGATCATTGATGATTGATGATCGATGATTGATGATAGATGATTGATGATTGATGATTGATGATTGATGATTGATGATTGATGATTGATGATTGATGATTGATGATTGATGATTGATGATTGATGATTGATGATTGATGGTCGATGATTGATGATTGCCGATTGATAATTGATGATTGATGATTGATGATTGATGATTGATGATTGATGATTGATGATTGATGATAGATGACTGATGGTTGATGATTGATGATTGATGATTGATGATTGATGGTTGATGATCGATGATTGATGATTGATGATTGATGATTGATGTTTGATGATTGATGATTAATGATTGATTATTGATGATTGATGGTTGATGATCGATGATTGATGATTGCTGATTGATGATTGATGATTGATGATTGATGATTGATGATTGATGATTGATGGTTGATGATTGATGATTGCCGATTGATAATTGATGATTGATGATTGATGATTGATGATTGATGATAGATGATTGATGGTTGATGATTGATGATTGATGATTGATGATTGATGATTGATGGTTGATGATCGATGATTGATGATTGATGATTGATGATTGATGATTGATGATTGATTATTGATGATTGATGATTGATGACCTATGATTGATGAATGATGATTGATGATTGATGATTGATGATTGATGATTGATGATTGATGATTGATGATTGATTATTGATGATTGATGATTGATGACTGATGATTGATGAATGATGATTGATGATTGATGATTGATGATTGATGATTGATGATTGATGATTGATGATTGATGATTGATGATTGATGATTGATGATTGATGATTGATGATTGATGGTTGATGTTTGATGATTAATGATTAATGATTTATGATTGATGATTATGGATTTATGATTGATGATTGATGATTGATGATTAATGATTGATGATTGATGATTGATGATTGATGATTAAGGATTTATGATTGATGATTGATGATTGATGACTGATGATTGATGATTGATGATTGTTCATTGATGATTGATGATCGATGATTGATGATAGATGATTAATGATTGATGATTGATGATTGATGATTGATGATTGATGATTGATGATTGATGATTGATGATTTATGATTGATGGTTGATGATTGATGATTGAAGATTGATGACTGATGATTGATGATTGATGATTGATGATTGATGATTGATAAGTGATGATTGATGGTTAATGATTGATGAGTGATGATTGATGATTGATGATTGATGATTTTTGATTAATGTTTGATGATTGATCATTAATGATTGATTATTGATGATTGATTATTGATGATTGATGATTGATGATTGATGATTGATGATTGCTGATTGATGACTGATGATTGATTATTGATGATTGATGATTGAATATTGATGATTGATGATTGATGATTGATGATAGATGATTGATAATCGACGATAGATGATTGATGATTGATGATTGATGATTGATGATTGATGATTGATGATTGATGATTGTTGATTGATGATTGATGATTGATGACTGATGATTAATGATTGATGATTGATGATTGATGATTGATGATCGATGATTGATGATTGATGATTGATGATTGATGATTGATGATTGATGATTGATAATTGATAATTGATGATTGATGATTGATGATTGATGATTGATGATTGATGATTGATGATTGATGATTGATGATTGATGATTGATGATTGATGACTGATGATTGATGATTGATGATTGATCATTGATGTTTGATGATCGATGATTGATGATAGATGATTGATGATTGATGATTGATGATTGATGTTTGATGATTGATGATTAATGATTGATTATTGATGATTGATGATTGATGATTGATGATTGATGATTGATGATTGATGATTGATGATTGATGATTGATGTTTGATGATTGATGATTGATGATTGATGATTGATTATTGATGATTACTGATTGATGAATGATGATTGATAATTGATGATTGATGATTGATGATTGATAATTGATGATTGATGATTGATGATTGATACATGATGATTGCCGATTGATAATTGATGATTGATGATTGATGATTGATGATTGATTATTGATGATTGATGATTGATGATTGATAAGCGATGATTGATGATTGGTGATTGATGATTGATGATTGATGATTGATGATTGATGACTGATGATTGATGATTTATGATTGATTATTGATACTTGATGATTGCCGATTGATAATTGATGATTGATGATTGATGATTGATGATTGCTGATTAATGATTGATGATTGATTATTGATGATTGATAATTGAAATTAATGATTGATGATTGATGAGTGATGATTTATAATTAATGATTGATGATTGATGATTGATTATTGATGATTGATGATTGATGACTGATGATTGATGAATGATGATTGATGATTGATGATTGATGACTGATGATTGACGATTGATGATTGATGATTGATGGTTGATGATTGATGATTAAAAAGTAATGATTAATGATTGATGATTGATTAGTGATGATTGATGATTGATAATTGATGATTGATGATTGATGATTGATGATTGATGTTTGATGATTGATGATTGATGATTGATGATTGATGATTGAAGATTGATGATTGATGATTGATGATTGATGATTGATGATTGATGATTGATGATTGATGATTGATGATTGATGATTGATGACTGATGGTTGATGATTGATGATTGATGATTGATGATTGATGGTTGATGATCGATGATTGATGGTTGATGATTGATGATTGATGATTGATGTTTGATGATCGATGATTAATGATTGATTATTGATGATTGATGATTGATGATTGATGAATGATGATTGATGATTGATGATTGATGATTGATGATCGATGATTGCTGATTGATGATTGATGATTGATTATTGATGATTGATGATTGATGATTGATGATTGAATATTGATGATTGATGATTGATGATTGATGATTGATGATCGACGATAGATGATTGATGATTGATGATTGATGATTGATGATTGTTGATTGATGATTGATGATTGATGACTGATGATTGATGATTGATGATTGATGATTGATGATTGATGATTGATGATTGATGATCGATGATTGATGATTGATGATTGATGATTGATGATTGATGATTGATGATTGATGATTGATGATTGATGATTGATGATTGATGATTGATGATTGATGATTGATGATTGATGATTGATGATTGATGATTGATGACTGATGATTGATGATTGATGATTGATCATTGATGATTGATGATCGATGATTGATGATAGATGATTGATGATTGATGATTGATGATTGATGATTGATGATTGATGATTGATGATTGATGATTGCCGATATATAATTGATGATTGATGATTGATGATTGATGATTGATGATTGATGATTGATGATTGATGATAGATGACTGATGGTTGATGATTGATGATTGATGATTGATGATTGATGGTTGATGATCGATGATTGATGATTGATGATTGATGATTGATGTTTGATGATTGATGATTAATGATTGATTATTGATGATTGATGATTGATGATTGATGATTGATGATTGATGATAGATGATTGATGATCGACGATAGATGATTGATGATTGATGATTGATGATTGATGATTGATGATTGTTGATTGATGATTGATGATTGATGACTGATGATTGATGATTGATGATTGATGATTGATGATTGATGATTGATGATCGATGATTGATGATTGATGATTGATGATTGATGATTGATGATTGATGATTGATGATTGATGATTGATGATTGATGATTGGTGATAGATGATTGATGATTGATTATTGATGATTGATGATTGATGATTGATGATTGATGATTGATGATTGATGATTGATGATTGATGATTGATGATTGATGATTGATGATTGATGATTGATGATTGATGCTTGATAATTGATGATTGATGATTGATGATTGAACATTGATGATTGATGAGTGATGATTGATGATTGATGATTGATGATTGATGATTGATGATTGATGATTGATGATTGATGATTGATGATTGATAATTGATGATTGATGATTGATGATTGATGATTGATGATTGATGATTGATGATTGATGATTGATGATTGATGATTGATGATTGATGATTGATGATTGATGATTGATGATTGATGATTGATGATTGATGATTGATGATTGATGGTTGATGTTTGATGAATGATGATCGATGATTGATGATTGATACTTGATGATTGCCGATTGACAATTGATGATTAATGATTAATGATTGATGATTGATGATTAAGGATTTATGATTGATGATTGATGATTAATGATTGATGATTGATGATTGATGATTAAGGATATATGATTGATGATTGATGATTGATGACTGATGATTGATGATTGATGATTGATCATTGATGATTGATGATCGATGATTGATGATAGATGATTGATGATTGATGATTGATGATTGATGATTGATGATTGATGATTTATGATTGATGGTTGATGATTGATGATTGATGATTGATGATTGATGATTGATGATTGATGATTTATGATTGATGGTTGATGATTGATGATTGAAGATTGATGATTGATGATTGAAGATTGATGATTGATGATTGAAGGTTGATGTTTGATGATTGATGATCGATGATTGATGATTGATACTTGATGATTGCCGATTTTCAATTCATGATTAATGATTAATGATTGATGATTGATGATTAAGGATTTATGATTGATGATTGATGATTGATGATTGATGATTAAGGATTTATGAATGATGATTGATGATTGATGGCTGATGATTGATGATTGATGATTGATGATTGATCTTTGATAATTGATGATCGATGATTGATGATAGATGATTGATGATTGATGATTGATGATTGATGATTGATGATTGATGATTGATGATTGATGATTGATGATTGATGATTGATGATTGATGATTGATGATTGATGATTGATGATTGAAGATTGATGATTGATGATTGATGATTGATGATTGATGATTGATGATTGATGATTGATAAGTGATGATTGATGGTTGATGATTGATGATTGATGATTGATGATTGATGATTGATGATTGATGATTGATGATTGATGATTGATGATTGATGATTGATGATTGATGGTTGATGTTTGATGATTGATGATCGATGATTGATGATTGATACTTGATGATTGCCGATTGACAATTGATGATTAATGATTAATGATTGATGATTGATGATTAAGGATTTATGATTGATGATTGATGATTGATGATTGATGATTGATGATTAAGGATTTATGATTGATGATTGATGATTGATGACTGATGATTGATGATTGATCATTGATGATTGATGATCGATGATTGATGATAGATTATTGATGATTGATGATTGATGATTGATGATTGATGATTGATGATTGATGATTGATCATTGATCATTGATGATTGATGATTGGTGATTGATGATTGATGATTGATGACTGATTATTGATGATTGATGATTGATGATTGATGATTGATGATTGATGATCGATGATTGATGATTGATGATTGATGATTGATGATTGATGATTGATGATAGATGATTTATGATTGATGATTGATGATTGATGATTGATGATTGATGATTGATGATTGATGATTGATGATTGATGATTGATGATTGATGATTGATGATTGGTGATTGATGATTGATGATTGATGATTGATGATTGATGATTGATGATTGATGATTGATGATCGATGATTGATGATTGATGATTGATGATTCATGATTGATGATTGGTGATTGATGATTGATCCTTGATGATTTCCGATTGACAATTGGTGATTAATGATTAATGATTGATGATTGATGATTGAGGACTGATGATTGATGATTGATGATTGATGATTGATGGTTGATGATCGATGATTGATGATTGACGATTGATGATTGATGATTGATGATTGATGATTGATGATTGATGATTAAGGATTTATGATTGATGATTGATGATTGATGACTGATGATTGATGATTGATGATTGATCATTGATGATTGATGATCGATGATTGATGATTGATGATTGATGATTGATGATTGATGATTGATGATTGATGATTGATGATTGATGATTGATGATTGATGATTGATGATTGATGATTGATGATTGATGGTTGATGATTGATGATTGAAGATTGATGATTGATGATTGATGATTGATGATTGATGATTGATGATTGATGATTGATGATTGATAAGTGATGATTGATGGTTGATGATTGATGAGTGATGATTGATGATTGATGATTGATGATTGATGATTTATGATTTATAATTGATTATTGATACTTGATGATTGCCGATTGATAATTGATGATTGATGATTGATGATTGATGATTGATGATTGATGATTGATGATTTATGATTGATGACTGATGATTGATGATTGATGACTGATGATTGATGATTGATGATTGATGATTGATGATTGATGATTGATGATTGATGATTGATGATTGATGATTGATGATTGATGATTGATGATCGATGACTGATGATTGATGATTGATGATTGATGATTGATGATTGATGATTGATGATTGATGATTGATGATTGATGATTGATGATTGATGATTGATGATTGATGATTGATGATTGATGATTGATGATTGCTGATTGATGATTGATGATTGGTGATTGATAATTGATGATTAATGATTGATGATTGATGATTGATGATTGATGATTGATGATTGATGATTGATGATTGATGATTGATGATTGATCATTGATCATTGATGATTGATGATTGATGATTGATGACTGATGATTGATGATTGATGATTGATGATTGATGATTGATGATTGATGATTGATGATTGATGATCGATGATTGATGATTGATGATTGATGATTGGTGATTGATGATTGATACTTGATGATTTCCGATTGACAATTGGTGATTAGTGATTAATGATTGATGATTGATGATTGAGGACTGATGATTGATGATTGATGATTGATGATTGATGATTGATGAGTGATGGTTAATGATCGATGATTGATGATTGACGATTGATGATTGATGATTGATGATTGATGATTGATGATTGATGATTGATGATTGATGATTAAGGATTTATGATTGATGATTGATGATTGATGATTGATGATTGATGATTGATGATTGATGATTGATGATTGATGATTGATGATTGATGGTTGATGATCGATGATTGATGATTGACGATTGATGATTGATGATTGATGATTGATGATTGATGATTGATGATTAAGGATTTATGATTGATGATTGATGATTGATGATTGATGATTGATGGTTGATGATTGATGATTGAAGATTGATGATTGATGATTGATGATTGATGATTGATGATTGATGATTGATGATTGATGATTGATGATTGATGATTGATGATTGATGATTGATGATTGATGATTGATGATTGATGATTGATGATTGATGATTGATGATTGATGATTGATGATTGATGATTGATCATTGATGATTGATGATTAATGATTGATGATTGATGATTGATGATTAAGGATTTATGATTGAAAATTGATAAGTGATGATTGATGATTGATGATTGATGATTTATGATTGATGACTGATGATTGATGATTGATGATTGATGATTGATGATTGATGATTGATGATTGATGATCTATGATTGATGATTGATGATTGATGATTGATGATTGATGATTGATTATTGATGATTGATGATTGATGATTGATGATTGATGATTGATGATTGATGATTGATGATTGATGATTGATGATTGATGATTGATGATTGATGATTGATGATTGATGATTGATGATTGATGATTGATGATTGATGATTGATGATTGATGATTGATGATTGATGATTGATGATTAATGATTGATGATTGATGATTGATGATTGATGATTGATGATTGATGATTGATGATTGATGATTGATGATTGATGATTGATGATTGATGATTGATGATTGATGATTGATGATTGATGATTGATGATTGATGATTGATGATTGATGATTGATGATTGATGATTGATGATTGATGAGTGATGATTGATGATTGATGATTGATGATTGATGATTGATGATTGATGATTGATGATTGATGATTGATGATTGATGATTGATGATTAATGATTGATGATTGATGATTGATGATTGATGATTGATGATTGATGATTGATCATTGATGATTGATGATTAATGATTGATGATTGATGATTGATGATTAAGGATTTATGATTGAAAATTGATAAGTGATGATTGATGATTGATGAGTGATGATTGATGATTGATGATTGATGATTGATGATTGATGATTGATGATTGATGATTGATGATTGATGATTGATGATTGATGATTGATGATTTATGATTTATGATTGATGATTGATACTTGATGATTGCCGATTGATAATTGATGATTGATGATTGATGATTGATGATTGAGGACTGATGATTGATGATTGATGATTGATGATTGATGGTTGATGATCGATGATTGATGATTGATTATTGACGATTGATGATTGATGGTTGATGATTGATGATTGATGATTGATGATTGATGATTGATGATTGATGATTGATGATTCTTGATTGATGATTGATGATTGATGATTGATGATTGATGATTGATGATTGATGATTGATGATTGATGATTGATGATTGATGATTGATGATTGATGATTGATGATTGATGATTGATGATCGATGATTGATGATTGCTGATTGATGATTGATGATTGATTATTGATGATAGATGATTGAAAATTGATGATTGAAGATTGATGATTGATGATTGATGATTGAAGATTGATGATTGATGATCGATGATTGATGATTGATGATTGATGATTGATGATTGTTGATTGATGATTGATGATTGATGATTGATGATTGATGATTGATGATTGATGATCGATGATTGATGATTGATGATTGATGATTGATGATTGATGATTGATGATTGATGATTGATGATTGATGATTGATGATTGATGATTGATGATTGATGATTGATGATTGATGATTGATGATTGATGATTGATGATTGATGATTGATGATTGATGATTGATGATTGATGATTGATGATTAATAATTGATGATTGATGATTGATGATAGATGATTGATGATTGATGATTGATGGTTGATGATTGATGATTGATGATTGATGATTGATGGTTGATGATTGATGATTGATGATTGATGATTGATGATCGATGACTGATGATTGATGATTGATGATTGATGATTGATGATTGATGATTGATGATTGATGATTGATGATTGATGATGGATGATTGATGATTGCCGATTGATAATTGATAATTGATAATTGATGATTGATGATTGATGATTGATGATTGATGATTGAGGACTGATGATTGATGATTGATGATTGATGATTGATGGTTGATGATCGATGATTGATGATTGACGATTGATGATTGATGATTGATGATTGATGATTGATGATTGATGATTAAGGATTTATGATTGATGATTGATGCATGATGATTGATGATTGATGATTGATCATTGATGATTGATGATCGATGATTGATGATTGATGATTGATGATTGATGATTGATGATGGATAATTGATGATTGATGATTGATGATTGATGATTGATGATTGATGATTGATGATTGATGATTGATGATTGATGATTGATGATTGATGATTGATGATTGATGATTGATGATTGATGATTGATGATTGATGATTGATAATTGATAATTGATGATTGATGATTGATGATTGATGATTGATGATTGAGGACTGATGATTGATGATTGATGATTGATGATTGATGATTGATGGTTGATGATCGATGATTGATGATTGACGATTGATGATTGATGATTGATGATTGATGATTGATGATTGATGATTAAGGATTTATGATTGATGATTGATGCATGATGATTGATGATTGATGATTGATCATTGATGATTGATGATCGATGATTGATGATTGATGATTGATGATTGATGATTGATGATTGATAATTGATGATTGATGATTGATGATTGATGATTGATGATTGAGGACTGATGATTGATGATTGATGATTGATGGTTGATGATCGATGATTGATGGTTGATGATCGATGATTGATGATTGACGATTGATGATTGATGATTGATGATTGATGATTGATGATTGATGATTGATGGTTAAGGATTTATGATTGATGATTGATGATTGAAGACTGATGATTGATGATTGATCATTGATCATTGATGATTGATGATCGATGATTCATGATTGATGATTGATGATTGATGATTGATGATTGATGATTAAGGATTTATGATTGATGATTGATGATTGATGACTGATGATTGATGATTGATGATTGATCATTGATCATTGATAATTGATGATTGATGATTGATCATTGATGATTGATGATAGATGATTGATGATTGATGATTGATGATTGATGATTGATGATTGATGATTGATGATTGATGATTGATGGTTGATGATTGATGATTGGTGATTGATGATTGATGATTGATGATTGATGATTGATGATTGATGATTGATGATTGTTGATTGATGATTGATGATCGATGATTGATGATTGATGATTGATGATTGATGATTGATGATTGATGATTGATGATTGATGATTGATGATTGATGATTGATGATTGATGATTGATGATTGATGATTGATGATTGCCGATTGATAATTTATGACTGATGATTGATGATTGATGATTGAGGACTGATGATTGATGATTGATGATTGATGATTGATGGTTGATGATCGATGATTGATGATTGACGATTGATGATTGATGATTGATGATTGATGATTGATGATTGATGATTGATGATTAAGGATTTATGATTGATGATTGATGATTGATGACTGATGATTGATGATTGCTGATTGATCATTGATGATTGATGATCGATGATTGATGATTGATGATTGATGATTGATGATTGATGATTGATGATTGATGATTGATGATTGATGATTGATGATTGATGATTGATGATTGATGATTGATGATTGATAATTGGTGATTAATGATTAATGATTGATGATTGATGATTGATGATTAAGGATTTATGATTGATGATTGATAAGTGATGATTGATGATTGATGATTGATGAGTGATGATTGATGATTGATGATTGATGATTGATGATTGATGATTGATGATTGATGATCGATAATATATGATTGATGATTGATGCTTGATGATTGATGATTGTTGATTGATGATTGATGATTGAGGACTGATGATTGATGATTGATGATTGGTGATTGATGATTGATGGTTGATGATCGATGATTGATGATTGATGATTGACGATTGCTGATTGATGACTGATGATTGATGATTGATGATTGATGATTGATGATTGATGATTGATGATTGATGATTGAAGATTAATGATTGATGATTGATGATTGATGATTGATTATTGATGATTGATGATTGATGATTGATGATTGATGATTGATGATTGATGATTGATGATTGATGATTGATGATTGATGATTGATGATTGATGATTGATGATTGATGATTGATGATTGATGATTGCTGATTGATGATTGATGATTGATGATTGAAGATCGATGATTGATGATTGATGATTGATGATTGATGATTGATGATTGATGATTGACGATTGATGATTGATGATCGATGATTGATGATTGATGATTGATGATTGATGATTGTTGATTGATGGTTGATGATTGATGACTGATGATTGATGATTGATGATTGATGATTGATGATCGATGATTGATGATTGATGATTGATGATTGATGATTGATGATTGATGATTGATGATTGATGATTGATGATTGATGATTGATGATTGATGATTGATGATTGATGATTGATGATTGATGATTGATTATTGATGATTGATGATTGATGATTGATGATTGATGATAGATGATTGATGATTGATGATTGATGATTGATGATTGATGATTGATGATTGATGATTGATGATTGATGATTGATGATTGATGATTGATGGTCGATGATTGATGATTGATGATTGGTGATTGATGATTGATGATTGATGATACATGATTCATGATTGATGATTGATGATTGATGATTGATGATTGATGATTGATGATTGATGATTGATGATTGATGATTGATGATTGATGATTGATGATTGATGATTGATGATTGATGATTGATGATTGATGATTGATGATTGATGATTGATGATTGCCGATTGATAATTGATGATTGATGATTGATGATTGATGATTGATGATTGATGATTGATGATTGATGACTGATGATTGATGATTGATGATTGATGATTGTTGATTGATGGTTGATGATCGATGATTGATGATTGACGATTGATGATTGATGATTGATGATTGATGATTGATGATTGATGATTGATGATTAAGGATTTATGATTGATGTTTGATGATTGATGACTGATGATTGATGATTGATGATTGATCATTGATGATTGATGATCGCTGATTGATGATTGATGATTGATGATTGATGATTGATGATTGATGATTGATGATTGATGATTGATGGTTGATGATTGATGATTGAAGATTGATGATTGATGATTGATGATTGATGATTGATGATTGATGATTGATGATTGATGATTGATGATTGATGATTGATGATTGATGATTGATGATTGATGACTGATGATTGATAAGTGATGATTGATGGTTGATGATTGATGAGTGATGATTGATGATTGATGATTGATGATTGATGATTGATGATTGATGATTTATGATTTATAATTGATTATTGATACTTGATAATTGCCGATTGATAATTGATGATTGATGATTGATGATTGATGATTGATGATTGATGATTGATGATTTATGATTTATGATTGATGATTGATGACTGATGATTGATGATTGATGACTGATGATTGATGATTGATGATTGATGATTGATGATTGATGATTGATGATTGATGATTGATGATCGATGATTGATGATTGATGATTGATGATTGATGATTGATGATTGATGATTGATGATTGATTATTGATGATTGATGATTGATGATTGATGATTGATGATTGATGATTGATGATTGATGAATGATGATTGATGATTGATGATTGATGATTGATGATTGATGATTGATGATTGATGATTGATGATTAATGATTGATGATTAATGATTGATGATTGATGATTGATGATTGATGATTGATGATTGATGATTGATGATTGATGATTGATGATTGATGATTGATGATTGATGATTGATGATTGATGATTGATGATTGATGATTGATGATTGATGATTGATGATTGATGATTGATGATTGATGATTGATGATTGATGATTGATGATTGATGATTGATGATTGATGATTGATGATTGATGATTGATGATTGATGATTGATGATTGATGATTGATGATTGATGATTGATGATTGATGATTGATGAATGATGATTGATGATTGATGATTGATGATTGATGATTGATGATTGATGATTGGTGATTGATGATTGATACTTGATTATTTCCGATTGATAATTGCTGATTAAATCTTAATGATTGATGATTGATGATTGATGATTAAGGATTTATGATTGATGATTGATACGTGATGATTGATGATTGATGATTGATGAGTGATGATTGATGATTGATGATTGATGATTGATGATTGATGATTGATGATTGATGCTTGATGATTGATGATTGATGATTGATGATTGATGATTGATGATTGATGATTGATGATTGATGATTGATGATTGATGATTGATGATCGATAATATATGATTGATGATTGATGCTTGATGATTGATGATTGTTGATTGATGATTGATGATTGATGATTGATGATTGATGATCGATAATATATGATTGATGATTGATGCTTGATGATTGATGATTGTTGATTGATGATTGATGATTGAGGACTGATGATTGATGATTGATGATTGGTGATTGATGATTGATGGTTGATGATCGATGATTGATGATTGATGATTGACGATTGCTGATTGATGACTGATGATTGATGATTGATGATTGATGATTGATGATTGATGATTGATGATTGATGATTGAAGATTAATGATTGATGATTGATGATTGATGATTGATGATTGATTATTGATGATTGATGATTGATGATTGATGATTGATGATAGATGATTGATGATTGATGATTGATGATTGATGATTGATGATTGATGATTGATGATTGATGATTGATGATTGATGATTGATGATTGATGATTGCTGATTGATGATTGATGATTGATGATTGAAGATCGATGATTGATGATTGATGATTGATGATTGATGATTGATGATTGATGATTGATGATTGACGATTGATGATTGATGATCGATGATTGATGATTGATGATTGATGATTGATGATTGTTGATTGATGGTTGATGATTGATGACTGATGATTGATGATTGATGATTGATGATTGATGATTGATGATCGATGATTGATGATTGATGATTGATGATTGATGATTGATGATTGATGATTGATGATTGATGATTGATGATTGATGATTGATGATTGATGATTGATGATTGATGATTGATGATTGATGATTGATGATTGATGATTGATTATTGATGATTGATGATTGATGATTGATGATTGATGATAGATGATTGATGATTGATGATTGATGATTGATGATTGATGATTGATGATTGATGATTGATGATTGATGATTGATGATTGATGGTCGATGATTGATGATTGATGATTGGTGATTGATGATTGATGATTGATGATACATGATTCATGATTGATGATTGATGATTGATGATTGATGATTGATGATTGATGATTGATGATTGATGATTGATGATTGATGATTGATGATTGATGATTGATGATTGATGATTGATGATTGATGATTGATGATTGATGATTGATGATTGCCGATTGATAATTGATGATTGATGATTGATGATTGATGATTGATGATTGATGATTGATGATTGATGACTGATGATTGATGATTGATGATTGATGATTGTTGATTGATGGTTGATGATCGATGATTGATGATTGACGATTGATGATTGATGATTGATGATTGATGATTGATGATTGATGATTGATGATTGATGATTAAGGATTTATGATTGATGTTTGATGATTGATGATTGATGATTGATGATTGATGATTGATCATTGATGATTGATGATCGCTGATTGATGATTGATGATTGATGATTGATGATTGATGATTGATGATTGATGATTGATGATTGATGATTGATGATTGATGATTGATGATTGATGGTTGATGATTGATGATTGAAGATTGATGATTGATGATTGATGATTGATGATTGATGATTGATGATTGATGATTGATGATTGATGATTGATGATTGATGATTGATGATTGATGATTGATGATTGATGATTGATGACTGATGATTGATAAGTGATGATTGATGGTTGATGATTGATGAGTGATGATTGATGATTGATGATTGATGATTGATGATTGATGATTGATGATTTATGATTTATAATTGATTATTGATACTTGATAATTGCCGATTGATAATTGATGATTGATGATTGATGATTGATGATTGATGATTGATGATTGATGATTTATGATTGATGATTGATGACTGATGATTGATGATTGATGACTGATGATTGATGATTGATGATTGATGATTGATGATTGATGATTGATGATTGATGATTGATGATCGATGATTGATGATTGATGATTGATGATTGATGATTGATGATTGATGATTGATGATTGATTATTGATGATTGATGATTGATGATTGATGATTGATGATTGATGATTGATGATTGATGATTGATGATTGATGATTGATGATTGATGATTGATGATTGATGATTAATGATTGATGATTAATGATTGATGATTGATGATTGATGATTGATGATTGATGATTGATGATTGATGATTGATGATTGATGATTGATGATTGATGATTGATGATTGATGATTGATGATTGATGATTGATGATTGATGATTGATGATTGATGATTGATGATTGATGATTGATGATTGATGATTGATGATTGATGATTGATGATTGATGATTGATGATTGATGATTGATGATTGATGAATGATGATTGATGATTGATGATTGATGATTGATGATTGATGATTGATGATTGGTGATTGATGATTGATACTTGATTATTTCCGATTGATAATTGCTGATTAAAGCTTAATGATTGATGATTGATGATTGATGATTAAGGATTTATGATTGATGATTGATACGTGATGATTGATGATTGATGATTGATGAGTGATGATTGATGATTGATGATTGATGATTGATGATTGATGATTGATGATTGATGATTGATGCTTGATGATTGATGATTGATGATTGATGATTGATGATTGATGATTGATGATTGATGATTGATGATTGATGATTTATGATCTATAATTGATGATTGATACTTGATGATTGCTGATTGATGATTGATGATTGATGATTGATGATTGATGATTGAGGACTGATGATTGATGATTGATGATTGATGGTGTATGATCGATGATTGATGATTGATGATTGACGATTGATGATTGATGATTGATGATTGATGATTGATGATTGATGATTGATGATTAATGATTGATAATTAATGATTGATGATTGATGATTGATGATTGATTATTGATGATTGATGATTGATGATTGATGATTGATGATTGATGATTGATGATTGATGATTGATGATTGATGATTGATGATTGATGATTGATGATTGATGATTGATGATTGATGATTGATGATTGATGATTGATGATTCATGATTGATGATTGCTGATTGATGATTGATGATTGATTATTGATGATAGATGATTGAATATTGATGATTGATGATTGATGATTGATGATTGATGATTGACGATTGATGATTGATGATCGATGATTGATGATTGATGATTGATGATTGATGATTGTTGATTGATGATTGATGATTGATGACTGATGATTGATGATTGATGATTGATGATCGATGATTGATGATTGATGATTGATGATTGATGATTGATGATTGATGATTGATGATAGATGATTGATGATTGATGATTGATGATTGATGATTGATGATTGATGATTGATGATTGATGATTGATGATTGATGATTGATGGTTGATGATTGATGATTGATGATTGATGATTGATGATTGATGAATGATGATTGCTGATTGATGATTGATGATTGATTATTGATTATAGATAATTGAATATTGATGATTGATGATTGATGATTGATGATTGACGATTGATGATTGATGATCGATGATTGATGTTTGATGATTGATGATTGATGATTGTTGATTGATGATTGATGATTGATGACTGATGATTGATGATTGATGATTGATGATTGATGATCGATGATTGATGATTGATGATTGATGATTGATGATTGATAATTGATGATTGATGATTGATGATTGATGATTGATGATTGATGATTGATGATTGATGATTGATGATTGATGATAGATGATTGATGATTGATGATTGATGATTGATGATTGATGATTGATGATTGATGATTGATGATTGATGATTGATGATTGATGATTGATGATTGATGATTGATGATTGATGATTGATGATTGATGATTGATGATTGATGATTGATGGTTGATGATTGATGATTGATGATTATGATTGATGATTGATGATTGATGATTGATGATTCATGATTCATGATTGATGATTGATGATTGATGATTGATGATTGATGATTGATGATTGATGATTGATGATTGATGATTGATGATTGATGATTGATGATTGATGATTGATGATTGATGATTGATGATTGATGAATGATGATCGATGATTGATGATTTATACTTGATGATTGCCGATTGACAATTGATGATTAATGATTGATGATTGATGATTGATGATTGATGATTGATGATTGATGATTGATGATTGATGATTGATGATTGATGATTGATGATTGATACTTGATGATTGCCGATTGATAATTGATGATTGATGATTGATGATTGAGCATTGATAATTGATGATTGATGATAAATGATTGATGATTGATGATTGATGATTGATGATTGATGATTGATGATTGATGATTGATGATTGCTGATTGCTGATTGATGATTGATTATTGATGAATAATGATTGATAATTGATGACTGATGACTGATGATTGGTGATTGATGATTGATGATTGATGATTGATGATTGATGATTGATGATTGATGATCGATGATTGGTGATTGATGGTTGATGATTAAGGATTGATGATTGATGATAGATGCTTGATGATTGATGATTGATGATTGATGATTGATGATTGATGATTGATGATATATTATTGATGATTGATGATTGATGGTTGCTGATTGATGATTGAAAATTAATGATTGATGATTGATGATTGGTGAGTGATGATTGATGACTGATGATTGATGATTGATGATTGATGATTGATGATTGATGATTGATGATTGATAATTGATGTTTGATGATTGACAATTGATGATTGATGATTGATGATTGATGATTAATGATTGATGATTGATGATTAATTGTTGATGATTGATGATTGCAAATTAATGATTGATGATTGATTATTGATGATTGATGGTTGATGATTGATGATTGATGATTGATGATTGATGATTAATGATTGATGATTAATATTGATGATCGATGATTGATGACTGATGACTGATGATTGGTGATTGATGATTGATGATTGATGATTGATGATTGATGATTGATGATTGATGGTCGATGATTGGTGATTGATGGTTGATGATTGATGATTGATAATTGATGACTGATGACTGATGATTGGTGATTGATGATTGATGATTGATGATTGATGATTGATGATTGGTGATTGATGATTGATGATTGATGATTGATGATTGATGATTGATGACTGATGACTGATGATTGGTGATTGATGATTGATGATTGATGATTGATGATTGATGATTGATTATTGATGATTGATGGTTGCTGATTGATGATTGAAAATTAATGATTGATGATTGGTGAGTGATGATTGATGACTGATGATTGATGATTGATGATTGATGATTGATGACTGATGATTGATGTTTGATGATTGACGATTGATGATTGATGATTGATGATTGATGATTAATGATTGATGATTCATGATTAATTGTTGATGATTGATGATTGCAAATTAATGATTGATGAGTGATGATTGATGATTGATGGTTGATGATTGATGATTGATGATTGATGATTAATGATTGATGATTGATGATTGATGATTGATGATTGATGATTGATGATTGATGATTGATGATTGATGCTTGATGATTGATGATTGATGATTGATGATTGATGATTGATGATTGATGATGGATGATTGATGATTGATGATTGATGATTGATGATTGATGATTGATGATTGATGATTGATGATTGATGATTGATGATTGATGATTGATAATTTATGATTGATGATTGATGATTGCAAATTAATGATTGATGATTGATGATTGATGATTGATAATTTATGATTGATGATTGATGATTGATGGTTGATGATTGATGATTCAGGATTGATGATTCATGATTGACGATTGATGATTGATGATTGATGATTGATAATTGATGATTAGCGATTGATGATTGATGATTGATAATTGATGGTTGATGATCGATGATTGCAAATTAATGATTGATGATTGATAATCGAAAATTAATGATTGATGATTGATGAGTGATGATTTATAATTGATGATTGATTATTGATGATTGATGATTGATGATTGATGACTGATGTTTGTTGATTGATGCTTGATGATCGATGATTGATGATTGATGATTTAGGATTGTTGATTGATGATAGATGATTGATGCTTGATGATTGATGATTGATGAATGATGATTGATGATTGATGATTGATGATTGATGATTGATGATTGATGATTGATGAATGATGATTGATGATTAAGGATTGATGATTGATGATTGATGGTTGATGATTGATGATTGAAAATTAATGATTGATGATTGATGATTGATGATTGAGGAGTGATTATTGATAATTGATGATTGATGATTGATGGTTGATTATTGATGATTAAAGTTTGATGTTTGATGATTGATGAGTGATGATTGATGATTGATGGTTGATGATTGATGATTGATGATTGAGGATTGATGATTCCTGATTGATGATTGATGATTGATGCTTGATGATTGATGATTGATGATTGATGATTGATGATTGATGTTTGATGATTGATTAGTGATGATTGATGATTGATGATTGATGGTTGATGATTGATGATTGAGGATTGATGATTGATGATTAATGATTGATGATTGATGATTGATAATTGATTATTGATGATTGATGATTGATGATTGATGATTGATGATTGATGATTGATGATTGATGATTGATGATTGATGATCGATGATTGATGATTGATGATTGATTATTGATGATTTATGATTGCTGATTGATGATTGATGATTGATGGTTGAAGGTTGATGATTGCAAATTGACGATTGATGGTTGATGATTGATGATTGCTAATTGATGATTGATGATTAATGGTTGATGATTAATGATTGATGATTGATGATTGACGATTTATGATTGATGATTGATACTTGATGAAAGATGATTGATGATTGATGTTTGATGATTGACAATTGGTGATTGATGATTGATGATTGATGATTGATGTTTGCGAACTGATGATTGATGATTGATGGTTGAAGATTGATGATTGATATTTGATGATTGATGATAGATGATTGATGTTTGATTATTGATGATTGATATTTGATGATTGGCGATTGATGATTGATGATTGATGGTTGATGATTGATGATTGCAAATTAATGATTGATGATTGATGATTGATTGCTGATGATTGATGATTGAGGATTGATGATTCATGATTGATGATTGATCATTGATGATTGATGATTGATTCTTGATGTGTGATGATTGATGATTGATGATTGATGAGTGATGATTTATGATTGATGATTGATGATTGATGATTGATGACTGATGATTGAAGATTGTTGATTGATGATTGATGATTGATGAATGATGATTGATGATTGATAAGTGATGATTAATGATTGATGATTGATGAGTGATGATTGATGATTGATGATTGATGATTGATGATTGATGATTGATGATTTATGATTTCTAATTGATGATTGATTCTTGATGATTGCCGAATGATCATTGATGATTGATGATTGATGATTGATGATTGATGATTGATGACTGATGATTGATGATTGATGATTGATGATTGATGATTGATGATCGATGATTGATGATTGATGATTGATGATTGATGATTGATGATTGATGATTGATTATTGATGATTGATGGTTGATGGTTGATGATTGATGATTGATGATTGATGATTGATGATTGATGATTGATGATTGATGATTGATGATTGATGATTGATGATTGCTGATTGATGATTGATGATTGATTATTGACGATTGATGATTGAATATTGATGATTGATGATTGATGATTGATGATTGATGATTGATGATTGATGATCGATGATTGATGATTGTTGATTGATGAATGATGATTGATGATTGATGATTGATGATTGATGATTGATGATTGATGATTGTTGATTGATGATTGATGATTGATGACTGATGATTGATGATTGATGATTGATGATTGATGATCGATGATTGATGATTGATGATTGATGATTGATGATTGATTATTGATGATTGATGGTTGCTGATTGATGATTGAAAATTAATGATTGATGATTGGTGAGTGATGATTGATGACTGATGATTGATGATTGATGATTGATGATTGATGACTGATGATTGATGTTTGATGATTGACGATTGATGATTGATGATTGATGATTGATGATTAATGATTGATGATTCATGATTAATTGTTGATGATTGATGATTGCAAATTAATGATTGATGAGTGATGATTGATGATTGATGGTTGATGATTGATGATTGATGATTGATGATTAATGATTGATGATTGATGATTGATGATTGATGATTGATGATTGATGATTGATGATTGATGATTGATGCTTGATGATTGATGATTGATGATTGATGATTGATGATTGATGATTGATGATGGATGATTGATGATTGATGATTGATGATTGATGATTGATGATTGATGATTGATGATTGATGATTGATGATTGATGATTGATGATTGATAATTTATGATTGATGATTGATGATTGCAAATTAATGATTGATGATTGATGATTGATGATTGATAATTTATGATTGATGATTGATGATTGATGGTTGATGATTGATGATTCAGGATTGATGATTCATGATTGACGATTGATGATTGATGATTGATGATTGATAATTGATGATTAGCGATTGATGATTGATGATTGATAATTGATGGTTGATGATCGATGATTGCAAATTAATGATTGATGATTGATAATCGAAAATTAATGATTGATGATTGATGAGTGATGATTTATAATTGATGATTGATTATTGATGATTGATGATTGATGATTGATGACTGATGTTTGTTGATTGATGCTTGATGATCGATGATTGATGATTGATGATTTAGGATTGTTGATTGATGATAGATGATTGATGCTTGATGATTGATGATTGATGAATGATGATTGATGATTGATGATTGATGATTGATGATTGATGATTGATGATTGATGAATGATGATTGATGATTAAGGATTGATGATTGATGATTGATGGGTGATGATTGATGATTGAAAATTAATGATTGATGATTGATGATTGATGATTGAGGAGTGATTATTGATAATTGATGATTGATGATTGATGGTTGATTATTGATGATTAAAGTTTGATGTTTGATGATTGATGAGTGATGATTGATGATTGATGGTTGATGATTGATGATTGATGATTGAGGATTGATGATTCCTGATTGATGATTGATGATTGATGCTTGATGATTGATGATTGATGATTGATGATTGATGATTGATGTTTGATGATTGATTAGTGATGATTGATGATTGATGATTGATGGTTGATGATTGATGATTGAGGATTGATGATTGATGATTAATGATTGATGATTGATGATTGATAATTGATTATTGATGATTGATGATTGATGATTGATGATTGATGATTGATGATTGATGATTGATGATTGATGATTGATGATCGATGATTGATGATTGATGATTGATTATTGATGATTTATGATTGCTGATTGATGATTGACGATTGATGGTTGAAGGTTGATGATTGCAAATTGACGATTGATGGTTGATGATTGATGATTGCTAATTGATGATTGATGATTAATGGTTGATGATTAATGATTGATGATTGATGATTGACGATTTATGATTGATGATTGATACTTGATGAAAGATGATTGATGATTGATGTTTGATGATTGACAATTGGTGATTGATGATTGATGATTGATGATTGATGATTGATGTTTGCGAACTGATGATTGATGATTGATGGTTGAAGATTGATGATTGATATTTGATGATTGATGATAGATGATTGATGTTTGATTATTGATGATTGATATTTGATGATTGGCGATTGATGATTGATGATTGATGGTTGATGATTGATGATTGCAAATTAATGATTGATGATTGATGATTGATTGCTGATGATTGATGATTGAGGATTGATGATTCATGATTGATGATTGATCATTGATGATTGATGATTGATTCTTGATGTGTGATGATTGATGATTGATGATTGATGAGTGATGATTTATGATTGATGATTGATGATTGATGATTGATGACTGATGATTGAAGATTGTTGATTGATGATTGATGATTGATGAATGATGATTGATGATTGATAAGTGATGATTAATGATTGATGATTGATGAGTGATGATTGATGATTGATGATTGATGATTGATGATTGATGATTGATGATTTATGATTTCTAATTGATGATTGATTCTTGATGATTGCCGAATGATAATTGATGATTGATGATTGATGATTGATGATTGATGATTGATGACTGATGATTGATGATTGATGATTGATGATTGATGATTGATGATCGATGATTGATGATTGATGATTGATGATTGATGATTGATGATTGATGATTGATTATTGATGATTGATGGTTGATGGTTGATGATTGATGATTGATGATTGATGATTGATGATTGATGATTGATGATTGATGATTGATGATTGATGATTGATGATTGCTGATTGATGATTGATGATTGCTTATTGACGATTGATGATTGAATATTGATGATTGATGATTGATGATTGATGATTGATGATTGATGATTGATGATCGATGATTGATGATTGTTGATTGATGAATGATGATTGATGATTGATGATTGATGATTGATGATTGATGATTGATGATTGTTGATTGATGATTGATGATTGATGACTGATGATTGATGATTGATGATTGATGATTGATGATCGATGATTGATGATTGATGATTGATGATTGATGATTGAAGATTGATGATTGATGATTGATGATTGATGATTGATGATTGATGATTGATGATTGATGATTGATGATTGATGATTGATCATTGATGATTGATGATTGATGATTGATGATTGATGATTGATGATTGATGATTGATGATTGATGATTGATGATTGATTATTGATGATTGATGATTGATGATTGATGATTGATGATTGATGATTGATGATTGATGATTAATGATTGATGATTGAAGATTGATGATTGATGATTGATGATTGATGATCGATGATTGATGATTGATACTTGACGATTGCCGATTGACAATTGATGATTAATGATTAATGATTGATGATTGATGATTAAGGATTTATGATTGATGATTGATGATTGATAATTAATGATTGATGATTGATGATTGATGATTAAGGATTTATGATTGATGATTGATGATTGATGATTGATGACTGATGATTGTTGTTTGATGATTGATTATTGATGATTGATGATCGATGATTGATGATTGATGATTGATGATTGATGATTGATGATTGATGATTGATGATTGATGATTGATGATTGATGATTGATGATTGATGGTTGATGATTGATGATTGAAGATTGATGATTGATGATTGATGATTGATGATTGATAAGTGATGATTGATGATTGATGATTGACGATTGATGATTGATGATTAATGATTGATGATTTATGATTTATGATTTATAATTGATGATTGATACTTGATGATTGCCGATTGATAATTGATGATTGATGATTGATGATTGATGATTGATGATTGATGACTGATGATTGATGATTGATGATTGATGTCTGATGATTGATGATTGATGATTGATGATTGGTGATTGATTATTGATGGTTGCTGATCGATGATTGATGATTGATGATTGATGATTTATGACTGATGATTGATGATTGATGATTGATGATTGATGATTGATCATTGATCATTGATCATTGATCATTGATGATTGATGATTGATGATTGATGATTGATGATTGATGATTGATGATTGATTATTGATGATTGATGATTGTGATTGATGATTGATGATTGATGATTGATGATTGATGATTGATGATTGATGATTGATGATTGATGATTGATGATTGATGATTGATGATTGATGATTGATGATTGATGATTGATGATTGATGATTGATGATTGATGATTGATGATTGATGATTGATGATTGATGATTGATGATTGATGATTGATGATTGATGATTGATGATTGATGATTGATGATTGATGATTGATGATTGGTGATTGATGATTGATACTTGATGATTGCCGATTGACAATTGGTGATTAATGATTAATGATTGATGATTGATGATTAAGGATTTATGATTGATGATTGATAAGTGATGATTGATGATTGATGATTGATGAGTGATGATTGATGATTGATGATTGATGATTGATGATTGATGATTGATGATTTATGATTTATAATTGATGATTGATACTTGATGATTGCCGATTGATAATTGATGATTGATGATTGATGATTGAGGACTGATGATTGATGATTGATGATTGATGGCTGATGATCGATGATTGATGATTGATGATTGATGATTGACGATTGATGATTGATGATTGATGATTGATGATTGATGATTGATGATTGATGATTGATGATTGATGATTGATGATTGATGATTGATGATTGATGATTGATGATTGATGATTGATGATTGATGATTGATGATTGGTGATTGATGATTGATGATTGATGATTGATGATAGATGATTGATGATTGATGATTGATGATTGATGATTGATGATTGATGATTGATGATTGATGATTGATGATTGATGATTGATGATTGATGATTGATGATCGATGATTGATTATTGATGATTGATGATTGATGATTGTTGATTGATGATTGATGATTGATGAGTGATGATTGATGATTGATGATTGATGATTGATGATTGATGATTGATGATCGATGATGTATGATTGATGATTGATGATTGATAATTGATGATTGATGATTGATGATTGATGATTGATGATTGATGATTGATGATTGATGATTGATGATTGATGATTGATGATTGATGACTGATGATTGATGATAGATGATTGATGATTGATGATTGATGATTGATGATTGATGATGTATGATTGATGATTGATGATTGATGATCGATGATTGATGATTGATGATTGATGATTGATGATTGATGATTGATGATTGATGATTAATGATTGATGATTGATAATTGATGGTTGATGATTGATGATTGATGATTGATGATTGATGATTGATGATTGATGATTGATGATTGATGATTGATGATTCATGACTGATGATTGATGATTGGTGATTGATGATTGATGATTGATGATTGATGATTGATGATTGATGATTGATGATTGATGATTGATGATTGATGATTGATGATTGATGATTGATGATTGATGATCGATGATTGATGATTGATGATTGATGATTGATGATTGATGATTGATGATTGATGATTGATGATTGATGATTGATGATTGATGATTGATGATTGATGATTGATGATTGATGATTGATGATCGATGTTTGATGATTGATACTTGATGATTGCCGATTGACAATTGATGATTAATGATTAATGATTGATGATTGATGATTGATGATTGATGATTAAGGATTTATGATTGATGATTGATGATTGATGATTGACGATTGACGATTGATGATTGATGATTGATGATTGATACTTGATGATTGCCGATTGATAATTGATGATTGATGATTGAGCATTGATAATTGATGATTGATGATAAATGATTGATGATTGATGATTGATGATTGTTGATTGATGATTGATGATTGATGATTGATGATTGATGATTGCTGATTGATGATTGATTATTGATGATTGATGATTGATAATTGATGACTGATGACTGATGATTGGTGATTGATGATTGATGATTGATGATTACTGATTGATGATTGATTATTGATGATTGATGATTAATGACTGATGATTGATAATTGATGATTGATGATTGATGATTGATGATTGATGATTGCTGATTGATGATTGATGATCGATGATTGGTGATTGATGGTTGATGATTGCCGATTGACAATTGATGATTAATGATTAATGATTGATGATTGATGATTGATGATTGATGATTAAGGATTTATGATTGATGATTGATGATTGATGATTGACGATTGACGATTGATGATTGATGATTGATGATTGATACTTGATGATTGCCGATTGATAATTGATGATTGATGATTGAGCATTGATAATTGATGATTGATGATAAATGATTGATGATTGATGATTGATGATTGTTGATTGATGATTGATGATTGATGATTGATGATTGATGATTGATGATTGATGATTGATGATTGATGATTGATGATTGATGATTGATGATTGATGATTGATGATTGATGATTGATGATTGATGATTGATGATTGATGATTGCTGATTGATGATTGATGATCGATGATTGGTGATTGATGGTTGATGATTATGGATTGATGATTGATGATAGATGCTTGATACTTGATGATTGATGATTGATGATTGATTATTGATGATTGATGATTGATGGTTGCTGATTGATGATTGAAAATTAATGATTGATGATTGATGATTGGTGAGTGATGATTGATGACTGATGATTGATGATTGTTGATTGATGATTATTGATTGATGATTGATGATTGATGATTGTTGATTGATGATTGCTGAGTGATGATTGATAATTGATGATTGATGATTGATGATTGATGATTGATGATTGATGATTGATGATTGATGATTGATGATTGATGATTGATGATTGATGATTGATGATTGATGATTGATGATTGATGATTGATGATTGATGATTGATGATTGATGATTGATGATTGATGATTGATGATTGATGATTGATGATTGATGATTACTGATTGATGATTGATTATTGATGATTGATGATTAATGACTGATGATTGATAATTGATGATTGATGATTGATGATTGATGATTGATGATTGATGATTGATGATTGATAAGTGATGATTGATGATTGATGATTGATGATCGATGATTGATGATTGATGGTTGATGATTGAGGATTGATAATTGATGATTGATGCTTGATGCTTGATGATTGATGATTGATGAGTGATGATTGATGATTGGTGATTGATGATTGATGATTGATGATTGATGATTGACGATTGATGATTGATGATTGAAAATTAATGATTGATGATTTATGATTTATGAGTGATGATTGATAATTGATGATTGATGATTGATGATTGATGATTGATGATTGATGATTGATGATTGATGTTTGATGTTTGATGATTGACGATTGATGATTGATGATTGATGATTGATGATTGATGATTGATTATTGATGATTGATGATTAATGATTGTTGATTGATGATTGATGGTTGATGATTGATGATTAATGAATTATGATTGATGAGTGATGATTGATGATTGATGATTGATGATTTATGATTGATGATTGAAGATTGATGATTGATGATTGATGATTGATGATTGATGATTGATGATTGATGATTGATGATTTATGATTGATGATCGATGATCGATGATTGATGATTGATGATTAATGTTGGATGACTGATGATTGATGATTGATGATTGAAGATTGATGATTGATGATTGATGATTGATGATTTATGATTGATGATTGATGATTGATGATTGATGATTGAAGATTGATGATTGATGATTGATGATTGATGATTGATGATTGATGATTGATGATTGATGATTGATGATTGATGATTGATGATTGATGATTGATGATTGATGATTGATGATTGATGATTGATTATTGATGATTGATGATTGATGATTTATGATTGATGATTGATGATTAATGCTTGATGATTGCCGATCGATGATTGATGATTGATGGTTGATGATTGATGATTGCAAATTAATGATTGATGGTTGTTGATTGATGATTGATGGTTGATGATTGATGACTCAGGATTGATGATTCATGATTGACGATTGATGATTGATGATTGATGATTGATATTTGATGATTAGAGATTATTGATTGATGATTGATAATATATGGTTGATGATTGATGATTGCAAATTAATGATTGATGATTGATAATTGAAAATTAATGATTGATGATTGATGAGTGATGATTGATAATTAATGATTGATGATTGATGATTGATTATTGATGATTTATGATTGATGTTTGATGACTGATGATTGATGATTGAAAATTGATGATCGACGATTGATGACTGAGGATTGTTGATTGATGATAGTTGATTGATGCTTGATGATTGATGATTGAAAATTAATGATTGATGATTTATGATTGATGAGTGATGATTGATAATTGATGATTGATGATTGATGATTGATGTTTGATGATTGACGATTGACGATTGATGATTGATGATTGATGGTTGATGATTGATGATTGATGATTGATGATTGATGATTGATGATTGATGATTGATGAGTGATGATTGATGATTGATGATTGATAATTGATGATTGATGATTGATGATTGATGATTGATGTTTGATGATTGATTAGTGATGATTGATGGTTGATGGTTGATGATTGATGATTGAGGATTGATGATTCTCGATTGATGGTTGATGATTGATGATTGATGATTGATGATTGATGATTGTTGATTCATGATTGATTATTGATGATTGATGATTGATGATTGATACTTGATGATTGCCGATTGATAATTGGTGATTGATGATTGATGATTGAGGATTGATGATTGATGATTGATGATTGATGTTTGATGATTGATGATTGATTATTGATGATTGATAATTGATGATTGATGATTGAGGATTGATGATTAATGATTGATGATTGATGATTGATGATTGATGTTTGGTGATTGATGATTGATATTTGATGATTAGCGATTGATGATTGATGATTGATGGTGTATGATTGATGATTGATGATTGCAAATTAATGATTTATGATTGATGATTGATGATTGATGATTGATGATTGATGATTGATGATTGATGATTGATGATTGATGATTGATGTTTGATGATTGACAATTGGTTATTGATGATTGATGATTGATGGTTGTTGAGAGATGTTTGCGAAGTGATGATTGATAATTGATGGTTGAAGATTGATGATTGATACTTGATAATTGATGATAGATGATTGATGTTTGATTATTGATGATTGATATTTGATGATTGGCGATTGATGATTGATGATTGATGGTTGATGATTGATGATTGATGATTGATGATTGATGATTGATGATTGATGATTGATGATCGTTGATTGATGATTGATGATTGATGATTGATGATTGCTGATTAATGATTCATGATCGATGATTGATGATTGATGATTGATGATAGCTGATTCTTGATTGATTATTGATGATTAATGGTTGAAGGTTGATGATTGCAAATTGACGATTGATGGTTGATGATTGATGATTGATGATTGATGATTGATTGTTGATGATTGATGATTAATGATTGATGATTGCAAATTAATGATTGATGATTGATGATTGATGTTTGATGATTGACAATTGGTGATTGATGATTGATTATTGATGGTTGATGATTGATGTTTGCGAACTGATGATTGATGATTGATGGTTGAAGATTGATGATTGATACTTGATTATTGATGATAGATGATTGATGTTTGATTATTGATGATTGATATTTGATGATTGGCGATTGATGATTGATGATTGATGATTGATGGTTGATGATTGATGATTGCAAATTAATGATTGATGATTGATGATTGATTGCTGATGATTGATGATTGAGGATTGATGATTCATGATTGATGATTGATGATTGATGATTGATGATAGATGATTGATGATTGATGATTGATGATTGATGATTGATGATTGATGATTTATGATTCATGATTGATGCTTGATGATTGATGATTGATGATTGATGATTGATGATTGATGATTGATGATTGATGATTGATGATTGATGATTGATGATTGATGATTGATGATTGATGATTGATGATTGATGATTGATGATTGATGATTGATGATTGATGATTGATGATTGATGATTGATGATTGATGATTGATAATTGATGTTTGATGATTGATGATTGATGATTGATAAGTGATGATTGATGATTGATGACTGATGATTGATGGTTGATGATCGATGATTGATTATTGATGATTGATGATTGATGATTGATGATTGCCGATTGATAGTTGATGATTGATGATTGATTATTGATGATTGATGATTGATGATTGATGATTGATGATTGTTGATCGATGATTGATGATTGATGATTGATGATTGATGATTGATGATTGATGATTGATGATTGATGATTGATGGTTGATGATTGATGATTGTTGATCGATGATTGATGATTGATTATTGATTATTGATGATTTATGATTGATGATTGATGATTGATGATTGATGATTGATGGTTGATAAGTGATGATTGATGATTGATGATTGATGATTGATGATTGATGATTGATGATTGATGATTGATGGTTGATGATCGATGATTGATTATTGATGATTGATGATTGATGATTGATGATTGATGATTGATGATTGATGATTGATGATTGATGATTGATGATTGATGATTGATGATTGATGATTGTTGATCGATGATTGATGATTGATTATTGATTATTGATTATTGATTATTGATTATTGATTATTGATTATTGATTATTGATGATTGATGATTGATGATTGAATATTGATGATTGATGATTGATGATTGCTGATTGATGATTAATGATTAATGATTGATGATTGGTGATTGATGATTGATGATCGATGATTGATGATTGATGATTGATGATTTATGATTGATGATTGATGATTGATAATTGATGATTGATGATTGATGATTGATGACTGATGATTGATGTTTGATGATTGATGATTGATGATTGATGATTGATGATCGATGATTAATGATTGATGATTGATGATTGATGATTGATAATTGATGATTGATGATTGATGATTGATGATTGATGATTGATGATTGATGATTGATGATTGATGATTGATGATTGATGATTGATGATTGATGATTCATGATTGATGATTGATAAGTGATGATTGATGATTGATGATTGATGATTGATGAGTGATGATTGATGATTGATGATTTATGATTGATTATTTATGATTGATGATTGATACTTGATGATTGCCGATTGATAATTGATGATTGATGATTGATGATTGATGATGGACGATTGATGATTGATGACTGATGATTGATGATTGATGATTGATGATTGATCGTTGATGATCGATGATTGATTATTGATGATTGATGTTTGATGATTGATGATTGATGATTGATGATTGATGATTGATGGTTGATGATTGATGATTGATGATTGATGATTTATGATTGATGATTGATGATTGATACTTGGTGATTGCCGATTGATAGTTGATGATTGATGATTGATGATTGACGATTGATGATTGATGACTGATGATTGACGATTGATTGTTGATGATTTATGATTAACCATTGATGATTGCAAATTAATGATTGATGATTGATGATTGATGTTTGATGATTGACAATTGGTGATTGATGATTGATTATTGATGGTTGATGATTGATGTTTGCGAACTGATGATTGATGATTGATGGTTGAAGATTGATGATTGATACTTGATTATTGATGATAGATGATTGATGTTTGATTATTGATGATTGATATTTGATGATTGGCGATTGATGATTGATGATTGATAATTGATGGTTGATGATTGATGATTGTAAATTAATGATTGATGATTGATGATTGATTGCTGATGATTGATGATTGAGGATTGATGATTCATGATTGATGATTGATGATTGATGATTGATGATTTATGATTGATGATTGATGCTTGATGATTGATGATTGATGATTGATGATTGACGATTGATGATTAATGATTGATGATTGATGATTGATGATTGATGATTGATGATTGATTATTGATAATTGATGATTGATAATTGATAAGTGATGATTGATGATTGATGATTGATGAGTGATGATTGATGATTGATGATTGATGATTGATGATTGATGATTGATGATTTATGATTGATGATTGATACTTGATGATTGCCGATTGATAGTTGATGATTGATGATTGATGATTGATGATTGATGATTGACGATTGATGATTGATGACTGATGATTGATGATTGATGATTGATGATTGATGGTTGATGATCGATGATTGATTATTGATGATTGATGATTGATGATTGATGATTGATGATTGATGATTGATGATTGATGATTGATGATTGATGATTGATGATTGATGATTGATGATTGTTGATTGATGATTGATGATTGATGATTGATTATTGATTATTGATTATTGATGATTGTTGATTGATGATTGAATATTGATGATTGATGATTGATGATTGCTGATTGATGATTAATGATTGATGATTGATGATTGATGATTGATGATCGATGATTGATGATTGATGATTGATGATTGATGATTGATGATTGATGATTGATGATTGATGATTGATGATTGATGATTGATGATTGATGATTGATGATTGATGATTGATGATTGATGATTGATGATTGATGATTGATGATTGATGATTGATGATTGATGACTGATGATTGATGATTGATGATTGATGATTGATGATTGATGAATGATGATCGATGATTAATGATTGATGATTGATGATTGATGATTGATGATTGATGATTGATGATTGATGATTGATGATTGATGATTGATGATTGATGATTGATGATTGATGATTGATGATTGATGATTGATGATTGATAAGTGATGATTGATGATTGATGATTGATGAGTGATGATTGATGATTGATGATTGATGATTGATTATTTATGATTGATGATTGATACTTGATGATTGCCGATTGATAATTGATGATTGATGATTGATGATTGATGATTGATGATTGACGATTGATGATTGATGACTGATGATTGATGATTGATGATTGATCGTTGATGATCGATGATTGATTATTGATGATTGATGATTGATGATTGATGATTGATGATTGATGATTGATGATTGATGATTGATGATTGATGATTGATGATTGATGATTGATGATTGATGATTGATGATTGTGATTGTTAATTGATGATTGATGATTGATTCTTGATGATTGATGATTGATGATTGATGATTGATGATTGATGACTGATGCTTGATGATTGATGATTGATGATTGATGATTGATGACTGATGATTGATGATTGATGATTGATGATTAATGATTGATGATCGATGATTAATGCTTGATGATTGATGATTGATGATTGATGATTGATGATTGATGATTGATGATTGATGATTGATGATTAATGATTGATGATTGATGATTGATGATTGATGATTGATGATTGATGATTGATGATTGATGATTGATGATTGATGATTGATAAGTGATGATTGATGATTGATGATTGATGAGTGATGATTGATGATAGATGATTGATGATTGATTATTTATGATTGATGATTGATACTTGATGATTGCCGATTGATAATTGATGATTGATGATTGATGATTGATGATTGACGATTGATGATTGATGATTGATGATTGATGATTGATGATTGATGATTGATAAGTGATGATTGATGATTGATTATTGATGAGTGATGATTGATGATGGATGATTGATGACTGATTATTTATAATTGATGATTGATACTTGATGATTGCCGATTGATAATTGATGATTGATGATTGATGATTGATGATTGATGATTGATGATTGATAAGTGATGATTGATGATTGATGATTGATGAGTGATGATTGATGATTGATGATTGATTATTTATGATTGATGATTGATACTTGATGACTGCCGATTGATAATTGATGATTGATGATTGATGATTGATGATTGATGATTGATCGTTGATGATCGATGATTGATTATTGATGATTGATGTTTGATGATTGATGATTGATGATTGATGATTGATGATTGATGGTTGATGATTGATGATTGATGATTGATGATTTATGATTGATGATTGATGATTGATACTTGGTGATTGCCGATTGATAGTTGATGATTGATGATTGATGATTGACGATTGATGATTGATGACTGATGATTGACGATTGATTGTTGATGATTTATGATTAACCATTGATGATTGCAAATTAATGATTGATGATTGATGATTGATGTTTGATGATTGACAATTGGTGATTGATGATTGATTATTGATGGTTGATGATTGATGTTTGCGAACTGATGATTGATGATTGATGGTTGAAGATTGATGATTGATACTTGATTATTGATGATAGATGATTGATGTTTGATTATTGATGATTGATTGTTGATGATTGGCGATTGATGATTGATGATTGATAATTGATGGTTGATGATTGATGATTGTAAATTAATGATTGATGATTGATGATTGATTGCTGATGATTGATGATTGAGGATTGATGATTCATGATTGATGATTGATGATTGATGATTGATGATTTATGATTGATGATTGATGCTTGATGATTGATGATTGATGATTGATGATTGACGATTGATGATTAATGATTGATGATTGATGATTGATGATTGATGATTGATGATTGATTATTGATAATTGATGATTGATAATTGATAAGTGATGATTGATGATTGATGATTGATGAGTGATGATTGATGATTGATGATTGATGATTGATGATTGATGATTGATGATTTATGATTGATGATTGATACTTGATGATTGCCGATTGATAGTTGATGATTGATGATTGATGATTGATGATTGATGATTGACGATTGATGATTGATGACTGATGATTGATGATTGATGATTGATGATTGATGGTTGATGATCGATGATTGATTATTGATGATTGATGATTGATGATTGATGATTGATGATTGATGATTGATGATTGATGATTGATGATTGATGATTGATGATTGATGATTGTTGATTGATGATTGATGATTGATGATTGATTATTGATTATTGATTATTGATGATTGTTGATTGATGATTGAATATTGATGATTGATGATTGATGATTGCTGATTGATGATTAATGATTGATGATTGATGATTGATGATTGATGATCGATGATTGATGATTGATGATTGATGATTGATGATTGATGATTGATGATTGATGATTGATGATTGATGATTGATGATTGATGATTGATGATTGATGATTGATGATTGACGATTGATGATTGATGACTGATGATTGATGATTGATGATTGATCGTTGATGATCGATTATTGATTATTGATGATTGATGATTGATGATTGATGATTGATGATTGATGATTGATGATTGATGATTGATGATTGATGATTGATGATTGATGATTGATGATTGATGATTGATGATTGATGATTGATAAGTGATGATTGATGATTGATGATTGATGAGTTATGATTGATGATTGATGATTGATGATTGATTATTTATGATTGATGATTGATACTTGATGATTGTCGATTGATAATTGATGATTGATGATTGATGATTGATAATTGACGATTGATGATTGATGACTGATGATTGATGATTGATGATTGATCGTTGATGATCGATGATTGATTATTGATGATTGATGATTGATGATTGATGATTGATGATTGATGACTGATGATTGATGATTGATGATTGATGATTGATGATTGATGATTGATGACTGATGATTGAATATTGATGATTGATGATTGATGATTGTTGATTGATGATTAATGATTGATGATTGGTGATTGATGATTGATGATCGATGATTGATGATTGATGATTGATGATTGATGACTGATGATTGATGATTGATGATTGATGATTGATGATTGATGATTGATGATTGATGATTGATGATTGATGATCGATGATTAATGATTGATGATTGATGATTGATGATTGATGATTGATGATTGATGATTGATGATTGATGATTGATGATTGATGACTGATGATTGATGATTTATGATTGATAATTGATGATTGATGATTGGATATTGATGATTGATGATTAATGATTGATGATTGATGATTGATGATTGATGATTGATAATTGATGAGTGATTATTGATGATTGATGACCGATGATCGATGATTGATACTTGATGATTGAGGATTGATGATTGATGATAGATGATTGATGTTTGATTATTGATGATTGATGATTGATGATTGATGATTGATGATTGATGATTGATGATTGATGATTGTTGATTGATGATTAATGATTGATGATTGGTGATTGATGATTGATGATCGATGATTGATGATTGATGATTGATGATTGATGATTGGTGATTGATGATTAATTATTGATGATTGATGATTGATGATTGATGATTGATGATTGATGATTGATGATTGATGATTGATGATTGATGATTGATGATTGATGATTGATGATTGATGATTGATGATTGATGATTGATGATTGATTATTGATGACTGATGATTGAATGTTGATGATTGATGATTGATGATTGTTGATTGATGATTAATGATTGGAGATTGGTGATTGATGATTGATGATCGATGATTGATGATTGACGATTGAAGATTGATGATTGATGATTGATGATTGATGATTGATGATTGATGACTGATGATTGATGATTGATGATTGATGAGTAATGATTGATGATTGATGATTGATGATTGATGATTGATGATCGATGATTAATTGTTGATGATTGATGATTGATGATTGATGATTGATGATTGATGATTGATGACTGATGATTGATGATTGATGATTGATGATTGATGATTGATGACTGATGACTGATGATTGATGATTGATGATTGATGATTGATGATTGATGATTGATGATTGATGATTGATGATTGATGATTGATGATTGATGATTGATGATTGATGATTGATGATTGATGATTGATGATTGATGATTGATGATTGATGATTGATGATTGATGATTGATTAATGATTATTGATGATTGATGATTGATGATTGATGACTGATGATTGATGATTTATGATTGATTATTGATGATTGATGATTGGATATTGATGATTGATGATTAATGATTGATGATTGATGATTGATGATTGATGATTGATGATTGATGATTGATAATTGATAATTGATAATTGATGATTGATGATTGATGATTGATGACCGATGATCGCTGATTGATACTTGATGATTGAGGATTGATGATTGATGATAGATGATTGATGTTTGATTATTGATGATTGATGATTGGCGATTGATGATTGATGATTGATGATTGATGATTGATGATTGATGATTGATGATTGATGATTGCAAATTAATGATTGATGATTGATGATTGATTGTTGATTATTGATGATTGAGGATTGATGATTTATGATTGATGATTGATGATTGATGATTGATGATTGATGATTGATGATTGATGCTTGATGATTGATGATTGTTGATTGATGATTGATGATTGATGATTGATGATTGATGATTGATGATTGATGATTGATGATTGATGATCGATGATTGATGATTGATGATTGATGATTGATGATTGATGATTGATGATTGATGATTGATGATTGATGATTGATAAGTGATGATTGATGATTGATGATTGATGACTGATGATTGAATATTGATGATTGATGTTTGATGATTGATGATTGATAATTGATGATTGATGATTGATTATTGATGATTGATGATTGTTGATTGATGATTTATGATTGATGATTGATGATTGATGATTGATGATTGATGATTCATGATTCATGATTCATGATTCATGATTGATGATTGATGATTGATGAGCGGTGATTGATGATTGATGATTTATGATTTATGATTGATACCTGATGATTGCTGATCGATAATTGATAATTGATGATTGATGATTGATGATTGTTGTGTGAAGATTGATGATTGATGATTGATGATTGATGATTGATGATTGATGATTGATGATTGATGATATATGATTGATGATTGATGATTGATGATTGATGATTGATAAGTGATGATTGATGATTGATTATTGATGATTGATGATTGATGATGGATGATTGATGATTGATTATTTATGATTGATGATTGATACTTGATGATTGCCGATTGATAATTGATGATTGATGATTGATGATTGATGATTGATGATTGATAAGTGATGATTGATGATTGATGATTGATGAGTGATGATTGATGATTGATGATTGATGATTGATTATTTATGATTGATGATTGATACTTGATGATTGCCGATTGATAATTGATGATTGATGATTGATGATTGATGATTGATGATTGATGATTGACGATTGATGATTGATGACTGATGATTGATGATTGATGATTGATCGTTGATGATCGATTATTGATTATTGATGATTGATGATTGATGATTGATGATTGATGATTGATGATTGATGATTGATGATTGATGATTGATGATTGATGATTGATGATTGATGATTGATGATTGATGATTGATGATTGATGATTGATGATTGATGATTGATGATTGATGATTGATGATTGATGATTGATGATTGATGATTGATGATTGATGATTGATGATTGATGATTGATGATTGATAAGTGATGATTGATGATTGATGAGTGATGATTGATGATTGATGATTGATGATTGATTATTTATGATTGATGATTGATACTTGATGATTGCCGATTGATAATTGATGATTGATGATTGATGATTGATAATTGACGATTGATGATTGATGACTGATGATTGATGATTGATGATTGATCGTTGATGATCGATGGTTGATTATTGATGATTGATGATTGATGATTGATGATTGATGACTGATGATTGATGATTGATGATTGATGATTGATGATTGATGACTGATGATTGAATATTGATGATTGATGATTGATGATTGTTGATTGATGATTAATGATTGATGATTGGTGATTGATGATTGATGATCGATGATTGATGATTGATGATTGATGATTGATGATTGATGATTGATGACTGATGAATGATGATTGATGATTGATGATTGATGATTGATGATTGATGATTGATGTTCGATGATTAATGATTGATGATTGATGATTGATGATTGATGATTGATGATTGATGATTGATGATTGATGATTGATGATTGATGATTGATGATTGATGACTGATGATTGATGATTTATGATTGATAATTGATGATTGATGATTGGATATTGATGATTGATGATTAATGATTGATGATTGATGATTGATGATTGATGATTGATGATTGATGATTGATGATTGATGATTGATGATTGATGATTGATGATTGATGATTGATAATTGATGAGTGATTATTGATGATTGATGACCGATGATCGATGATTGATACTTGATGATTGAGGATTGATGAATGCTGATAGATGATTGATGTTTGATTATTGATGATTGATGATTGGCGATTGATGATTGATGATTGATGATTGATGATTGATGATTGATGATTGATGATTGATGATTGTTGATTGATGATTAATGATTGATGATTGGTGATTGATGATTGATGATCGATGATTGATGATTGATGATTGATGATTGATGATTGGTGATTGATGATTGATTATTGATGATTGATGATTGATGATTGATGATTGATGATTGATGATTGATGATTGATGATTGATGATTGATGATTGATGATTGATGATTGATGATTGATGATTGATGATTGATGATTGATGATTGATTATTGATGATTGATGATTGATGATTGATGATTGATGTTTGATGATTGATGATTGATGATTGATGATTGATGATTGCTGATTGATGATTGATGATTGATGATTGAATATTGATGATTGATGATTGATGCTTGATGATTGATGATTGATGATTGATGATTGATGATTGATGATTGATGATTGATGACTGATGATTGATGATTGATGATTGATGAGTGATGATTGATGATTGATGATTGATGATCGATGATTAATTGTTGATGATTGATGATTCATGATTGATGATTGATGATTGATGACTGATGATTGATGATTGATGATTGATGATTGATGATTGATGACTGATGAATGATGATTGATGATTGATGATTGATGATTGATGATTGATGATTGATGATTGATGATTGATGATTGATGATTGATGATTGATGATTGATGATTGATGACTGATGATTGATGATTGATTAATGATTATTGATGATTGATGATTGATGATTGATGATTGATGACTGATGATTGATGATTTATGATTGATTATTGATGATTGATGATTGGATATTGATGATTGATGATTAATGATTGATGATTGATGATTGATGATTGATGATTGATGATTGATAATTGATAATTGATGATTGATGATTGATGATTGATGACCGATGATCGCTGATTGATACTTGATGATTGAGGATTAATGATTGATGATAGATGATTGATGTTTGATTATTGATGATTGATGATTGGCGATTGATGATTGATGATTGATGATTGATGATTGATGATTGATGATTGATGATTGATGATTGCAAATTAATGATTGATGATTGATGATTGATTGTTGATGATTGATGATTGAGGATTGATGATTTATGATTGATGATTGATGATTGATGATTGATGATTGATGATTGATGATTGATGATTGATGATTGATGCTTGATGATTGATGATTGTTGATTGATGATTGATGATTGATGATTGATGATTGATGATTGATGATTGATGATTGATGATTGATGATTGATGATTGATGATTGATGATCGATGATTGATGATTGATGATTGATGATTGATGATTGATGATTGATGATTGATGATTGATGATTGATGATTGATGATTGATAAGTGATGATTGATGATTGATGATTGATGACTGATGATTGAATATTGATGATTGATGTTTGATGATTGATGATTGATAATTGATGATTGATGATTGATTATTGATGATTGATGATTGTTGATTGATGATTTATGATTGATGATTGATGATTGATGATTGATGATTCATGATTCATGATTCATGATTCATGATTGATGATTGATGATTGATGAGCGGTGATTGATGATTGATGATTTATGATTTATGATTGATACCTGATGATTGCTGATTGATAATTGATGATTGATGATTGATGATTGTTGTGTGAAGATTGATGATTGATGATTGATGATTGATGATTGATGATTGATGACTGATGATTGAATATTGATGATTGATGTTTGATGATTGATGATTGATAATTGATGATTGATGATTGATTATTGATGATTGATGATTGTTGATTGATGATTTATGATTGATGATTGATGATTGATGATTCATGATTCATGATTCATGATTCATGATTGATGATTGATGATTGATGAGCGGTGATTGATGATTGATGATTTATGATTTATGATTGATACCTGATGATTGCTGATTGATAATTGATGATTGATGATTGATGATTGTTGTGTGAAGATTGATGATTGATGATTGATGATTGATGATTGATGATTGATGATTGATGCTTGATGATTGATGATTGTTGATTGATGATTGGTGATTGATGATTTATGATTGATGATTGATGATTGATGATTGATGATTGATGATTGATGATTGATGACTGATGCTTGATGATTGATGATTGATGATTGATACTTGATGATTGATGATTGATGATTGATGAGTGATGATTGATGATTGATGATTGATGATTGATGATTGATGATTGATGATTGATGATTGATGATTGATGATTGATGATTGATGATTGATTATTGATGATTAATGATTGATGATTGATTATTGATGATTGATGATTGATGATTGATGATTGAATATTGATGATTGATGATTGATGATTAATGATTGATGATTGATTATTGATGATTGATGATTGAATATTGATGATTGATGATTGATGATTGGTGATTGCTGATTGATGATTGATGATTGATGATTGATGATTGATGATTGATGATTGCTAATAGGTGATTGAAGTTTGATGATTGATGATTGATGATTGATGATTGATGGTACATGATTGATGATTGCAAACTGATGATTGATGATTAATGTTTGAAGACTGATGATTGCAAATTGATGATTGATGATTGATGATTGATGAGTGATGATTGATAATTGATGATTGATGATAAATGATTGATGATTGATGATTGATGATTGATGATTGATGATTGATGATTGATGATTGATGATTGATGAATTATGATTGATGATTGAAGATTGAGGATTGATGATCGATGATAGATTATTGATGATTGATGGTTCAAGATTGATGATTGCAAATTGATGATTGATGATTGATGTTTGATGATTGGTGATTGATGATTGATAATTGATGATTGAAGATTGATGATTGATGATTGATAATTGATGATTGATAATTGATGATTGATGATTGATGATTGATGATTGGTGATTGATGATTGATGATTGATGATTGATGATTGATGATTGATGATTGATGATTGATGATTGCTGATTGATGATTGATGATTGATTATTGATGATTGATGATTGATGATTGATGATTGATGATTGATGATTGATGATTGATGATTGATGATTGATGATTGATGATTGATGATTGATGATTGATGATTGATGATTGATGATTGATGATTGATGATTGATGATTGATGATTGATGATTGATGATTGATGATTGATGATTGATGATTGATGATTGATGATTGATGATTGATGATTGATGATAGATGATTGATGATTGCTGATTGATGATTGATGGTTGAAGACTGGTGATTGCAAATTGATGACTGATGGTTGATGATTGCTTATTGGTGATTGCTGATTGATGATTGATGATTGTTGATTGATGATTTATGATTGATGATTGATGATTGATGAGTGATGATTGATGATTGATGATTGATGATTAATGATTGATGATTGATGATTGATGATTGATGATTGATGATTGATGATTGATGATTGATGATTGATGATTGATGATTGATACTTGATGATTGCTAATTGATGATTGATGATTGGTGTTTGTTGATTGATGATTGATGATTGATGATTGATGATTGATGATTGATGATTGATGATTGATGATTGATGATTGATGATAGATGATTGATGATTGCTGATTGATGATTGATGGTTGAAGACTGATGATTGCAAATTATTGACTGATGGTTGATGATTGATTATTGATGATTGCTGATTGATGATTGATGATTGTTAATTGATGATTGATGATTGATGATTGATGATTGATGATTGATGATTGATGATTGATGATTGATGATTGATGATTGATGATTGATGATTGATGATTGATGATTGATGATTGATGATTGAGGATTGATGTTTGGTGATTGATGATTGATGATTAATGATTGACGATTGATGATTGATGATTAAAGAATGATGATTGATGATTGATGATTGATGATTGATGATGGATGATTGATAATTGATGATTGATGATTGATGATTGATGATTGATGATTGATGATTGATGATTGATGATTGATGATTGATGATTAATCATTGATTAATGATCATTGATGATTGATGATTGATGATTGATGATTGATGATTGATGACTGATGATTGATGATTGATGATTGATGATTGATGATTGATGATTGATGATTGATGATTGATGATAGATGATCAAAGATTGAAGATTGATGATTGATGATTGATGATTGATGATTGATGATTGATGATTGATGATAGCTGATTGATGATTGTTGATCGATCATTGATGATTGATGATTGATGATTGATGATTAATCATTGATTATTGATCATTGATGATTGATGATTGATGATTGATGATTGATAATTGATGATTGATGATTGACGATTGATGATTGATGATAGATGATTGATGATTGATGATTGATGATTGAGGATTGATGATTGAAGAATGATGATTGATGATTGCTGACTGATGATTGATGATTGATGATTGATGATTGATGATTGATGATTGATGATTGATGATTGATGATTGATGATTGATGATTGATGATTGATGATTGATGATTGATGATTGATGATTGATGTTTGATGATTGATGATTGATGATGGATGATTGGTAATTGGTGACTGATGATTGATGATTGATGATTGATGATTGATGACTGATGATAAATTATTGATCATTGATGATTGATCATTGATGATTGATCATTGATGATTGATGATTGATGATTGATGATTGATGATTGATGATTGATGATTGATGATTGATGATTGATGATTGATGATTGATGATTGATGATTGATGATTGATGATTGATGATTGATGATTGATGATTGATGGTTGATGATTGATGATTGATAATTAATTACCTACGATTGATGATTGATGATTGATGGTTGATGATTGATGATTGATGATTGATGATTGATGATTGATGATTGATGATTGATGATTGATGATTGATGATTGATGATTGATGATTGATGATTGATGATTGATGATTGATGATTGATGATTAATAATTGATGATTGATGATTGATGATTGATGATTGTTGATTGATGATTGATGATTGATGATTGATGATTGATGATTGATGGTTGATGATTGATGATTGATAATTAATTATCGATGATTGATGATTGATGATTGATGATAGATGATTGATAATTGATGATTGATGATTGATGATTGATGATTGATGATTGATGATTGATGATTGATGATTGATGATTGATGATTGATGATTAATGATTGATGATTGATGATTGATGATTGATGATTGATGGTTGATGATTGATGATTGATAATTAATTATCGATGATTGATGATTGATGGTTGATGATTGATGATTGATGATTGATGATTGATGATTGATGATTGATGATTGATGATTGATGATTGATGATTGATGATTGATGATTGATGGTTGAAAACTGATGATTGCAAATTGATGACTGATGGTTGATGATTGATTATTGATGATTGCTGATTGATGATTGATGATTGTTGATTGATGATTGATGATTGTTGATTGATGATTGATGATTGTTGATTGATGATTGATGATTGATGATTGATGATTGATGATTGATGATTGATGATTGATGATTAATGATTGATGATTGATGATTGATGATTGATGATTGATGGTTGATGATTGATGATTGATAATTAATTATCGATGATTGATGATTGATGGTTGATGATTGATGATTGATGATTGATGATTGATGATTGATGATTGATGATTGATGATTGATGATTGATGATTGATGGTTGAAAACTGATGATTGCAAATTGATGACTGATGGTTGATGATTGATTATTGATGATTGCTGATTGATGATTGATGATTGTTGATTGATGATTGATGATTGTTGATTGATGATTGATGATTGATGATTGATGATTGATTATTGATGATTGCTGATTGATGATTGATGATTGTTGATTGATGATTGATGATTGATGATTGATGATTGATGATTGATGATTGATGATTGATGATTGATGATTGATGATTGATGATTGATGATTGATGATTGATGATTGATGATTGATGATTGCAAATTAATGATTGATGATTGATGATTGATTGTTGATGATTGATGATTGAGGATTGATGATTTATGATTGATGATTGATGATTGATGATTGATGATTGATGATTGATGATTGATGATTGATGATTGATGCTTGATGATTGATGATTGTTGATTGATGATTGATGATTGATGATTGATGATTGATGATTGATGATTGATGATTGATGATTGATGATTGATGATTGATGATCGATGATTGATGATTGATGATTGATGATTGATGATTGATGATTGATGATTGATGATTGATGATTGATGATTGATGATTGATGATTGATGATTGATAAGTGATGATTGATGATTGATGATTGATGACTGATGATTGAATATTGATGATTGATGTTTGATGATTGATGATTGATAATTGATGATTGATGATTGATTATTGATGATTGATGATTGTTGATTGATGATTTATGATTGATGATTGATGATTGATGATTGATGATTGATGATTCATGATTCATGATTCATGATTCATGATTCATGATTGATGATTGATGATTGATGAGCGGTGATTGATGATTGATGATTTATGATTTATGATTGATACCTGATGATTGCTGATTGATAATTGATGATTGATGATTGATGATTGTTGTGTGAAGATTGATGATTGATGATTGATGATTGATGATTGATGATTGATGACTGATGATTGAATATTGATGATTGATGTTTGATGATTGATGATTGATAATTGATGATTGATGATTGATTATTGATGATTGATGATTGTTGATTGATGATTTATGATTGATGATTGATGATTGATGATTCATGATTCATGATTCATGATTCATGATTGATGATTGATGATTGATGAGCGGTGATTGATGATTGATGATTTATGATTTATGATTGATACCTGATGATTGCTGATTGATAATTGATGATTGATGATTGATGATTGCTGTGTGAAGATTGATGATTGATGATTGATGATTGATGATTGATGATTGATGCTTGATGATTGATGATTGTTGATTGATGATTGGTGATTGATGATTTATGATTGATGATTGATGATTGATGATTGATGATTGATGATTGATGATTGATGACTGATGCTTGATGATTGATGATTGATGATTGATACTTGATGATTGATGATTGATGATTGATGAGTGATGATTGATGATTGATGATTGATGATTGATGATTGATGATTGATGATTGATGATTGATGATTGATGATTGATGATTGATGATTGATTATTGATGATTAATGATTGATGATTGATTATTGATGATTGATGATTGATGATTGATGATTGAATATTGATGATTGATGATTGATGATTAATGATTGATGATTGATTATTGATGATTGATGATTGAATATTGATGATTGATGATTGATGATTGGTGATTGCTGATTGATGATTGATGATTGATGATTGATGATTGATGATTGATGATTGCTAATAGGTGATTGAAGTTTGATGATTGATGATTGATGATTGATGATTGATGGTACATGATTGATGATTGCAAACTGATGATTGATGATTAATGTTTGAAGACTGATGATTGCAAATTGATGATTGATGATTGATGATTGATGAGTGATGATTGATAATTGATGATTGATGATAAATGATTGATGATTGATGATTGATGATTGATGATTGATGATTGATGATTGATGATTGATGAATTATGATTGATGATTGAAGATTGAGGATTGATGATCGATGATAGATTATTGATGATTGATGGTTCAAGATTGATGATTGCAAATTGATGATTGATGATTGATGTTTGATGATTGGTGATTGATGATTGATAATTGATGATTGAAGATTGATGATTGATGATTGATAATTGATGATTGATAATTGATGATTGATGATTGATGATTGATGATTGGTGATTGATGATTGATGATTGATGATTGATGATTGATGATTGATGATTGATGATTGCTGATTGATGATTGATGATTGATTATTGATGATTGATGATTGATGATTGATGATTGATGATTGATGATTGATGATTGATGATTGATGATTGATGATTGATGATTGATGATTGATGATTGATGATTGATGATTGATGATTGATGATTGATGATTGATGATTGATGATTGATGATTGATGATTGATGATTGATGATTGATGATTGATGATTGATGATTGATGATTGATGATTGATGATTGATGATAGATGATTGATGATTGCTGATTGATGATTGATGGTTGAAGACTGGTGATTGCAAATTGATGACTGATGGTTGATGATTGCTTATTGGTGATTGCTGATTGATGATTGATGATTGTTGATTGATGATTTATGATTGATGATTGATGATTGATGAGTGATGATTGATGATTGATGATTGATGATTAATGATTGATGATTGATGATTGATGATTGATGATTGATGATTGATGATTGATGATTGATGATTGATGATTGATGATTGATGATTGATACTTGATGATTGCTAATTGATGATTGATGATTGGTGTTTGTTGATTGATGATTGATGATTGATGATTGATGATTGATGATTGATGATTGATGATTGATGATTGATGATTGATGATTGATGATAGATGATTGATGATTGCTGATTGATGATTGATGGTTGAAGACTGATGATTGCAAATTATTGACTGATGGTTGATGATTGATTATTGATGATTGCTGATTGATGATTGATGATTGTTAATTGATGATTGATGATTGATGATTGATGATTGATGATTGATGATTGATGATTGATGATTGATGATTGATGATTGATGATTGATGATTGATGATTGATGATTGATGATTGATGATTGAGGATTGATGTTTGGTGATTGATGATTGATGATTAATGATTGACGATTGATGATTGATGATTAAAGAATGATGATTGATGATTGATGATTGATGATTGATGATGGATGATTGATAATTGATGATTGATGATTGATGATTGATGATTGATGATTGATGATTGATGATTGATGATTGATGATTAATCATTGATTAATGATCATTGATGATTGATGATTGATGATTGATGATTGATGATTGATGACTGATGATTGATGATTGATGATTGATGATTGATGATTGATGATTGATGATTGATGATTGATGATAGATGATCAAAGATTGAAGATTGATGATTGATGATTGATGATTGATGATTGATGATTGATGATTGATGATAGCTGATTGATGATTGTTGATCGATCATTGATGATTGATGATTGATGATTGATGATTAATCATTGATTATTGATCATTGATGATTGATGATTGATGATTGATGATTGATAATTGATGATTGATGATTGACGATTGATGATTGATGATAGATGATTGATGATTGATGATTGATGATTGAGGATTGATGATTGAAGAATGATGATTGATGATTGCTGACTGATGATTGATGATTGATGATTGATGATTGATGATTGATGATTGATGATTGATGATTGATGATTGATGATTGATGATTGATGATTGATGATTGATGATTGATGATTGATGATTGATGATTGATGTTTGATGATTGATGATTGATGATGGATGATTGGTAATTGGTGACTGATGATTGATGATTGATGATTGATGATTGATGACTGATGATAAATTATTGATCATTGATGATTGATCATTGATGATTGATGATTGATGATTGATGATTGATGATTGATGATTGATGATTGATGATTGATGATTGATGATTGATGATTGATGATTGATGATTGATGATTGATGATTGATGATTGATGATTGATGGTTGATGATTGATGATTGATAATTAATTACCTACGATTGATGATTGATGATTGATGGTTGATGATTGATGATTGATGATTGATGATTGATGATTGATGATTGATGATTGATGATTGATGATTGATGATTGATGATTGATGATTGATGATTGATGATTGATGATTGATGATTGATGATTGATGATTAATAATTGATGATTGATGATTGATGATTGATGATTGTTGATTGATGATTGATGATTGATGATTAATGATTGATGATTGATGGTTGATGATTGATGATTGATAATTAATTATCGATGATTGATGATTGATGATTGATGATTGATGATAGATGATTGATAATTGATGATTGATGATTGATGATTGATGATTGATGATTGATGATTGATGATTAATGATTGATGATTGATGATTGATGATTGATGATTGATGGTTGATGATTGATGATTGATAATTAATTATCGATGATTGATGATTGATGGTTGATGATTGATGATTGATGATTGATGATTGATGATTGATGATTGATGATTGATGATTGATGATTGATGATTGATGATTGATGATTGATGGTTGAAAACTGATGATTGCAAATTGATGACTGATGGTTGATGATTGATTATTGATGATTGCTGATTGATGATTGATGATTGTTGATTGATGATTGATGATTGTTGATTGATGATTGATGATTGATGATTGATGATTGATTATTGATGATTGCTGATTGATGATTGATGATTGTTGATTGATGATTGATGATTGATGATTGATGATTGATGATTGATGATTGATGATTGATGATTGATGATTGATGATTGATGATTGATGATTGATGATTGATGATTGATGATTGATGATTGATGATTGATGATTGATGATTGATTATTGATGATTGATGATTGATGATTGATACTTGATGATTGATGATTGATGATTGAGGATTGATGATTGATGATTGATGATTGATGATTGATGATTGATGATTGATGATTGATGATTGATGATTGATGATTGATGGTTGATGATTGATGATTGATAATTAATTATCGATGATTGATGATTGATGGTTGATGATTGATGATTGATGATTGATGATTGATGATTGATGATTGATGATTGATGATTGATGATTGATGATTGATGATTGATGATTGATGATTGATGATTGATGGTTGAAAACTGATGATTGCAAATTGATGACTGATGGTTGATGATTGATTATTGATGATTGCTGATTGATGATTGATGATTGTTGATTGATGATTGATGATTGTTGATTGATGATTGATGATTGATGATTGATGATTGATTATTGATGATTGCTGATTGATGATTGATGATTGTTGATTGATGATTGATGATTGATGATTGATGATTGATGATTGATGATAGATGATTGATGATTGCTGATTGATGATTGATGGTTGAAGACTGATGATTGCAAATTGATGACTGATGGTTGATGATTGATTATTGATGATTGCTGATTGATGATTGATGATTGTTGATTGATGATTGATGATTGATGATTGATGATTGATGATTAATAATTGATGAGTGATGATTGATGATTGTTGATTGATGATTTATGATTGATGATTGATGTTTGATGATTGATGATTGATGATTGATGATTGATGATTGATGATTGATGATTGATGATTGATGATTGATGATTGACGATTGATGATTAATGGTTGATGATTGAGGATTGATGATTGAAGATTGATGATTGACTATTGATGATTGATGATTGATGATTGATGATTTATGATTGATGATTGATGATTGATGATTGATGATTGATGATTGATGATTGATGATTGATGGTTGAAGATTGATTATTGATGATTGATGATTCAAGATTGATGATTGATTATTGATGATTAATAATTGATGATTGATGATTGATGGTTGATGATTGATGATTGATGATTGATGATTGATGATTGATGATTAATGATTGATGATTGATGATTGATGATTGATGATTGATGATTGATGATTGATGATTGATGATTGATGATTGATGATTGATGATTGATGATTGATGATTGATGATTGATGATTGATGATTGATGATTGATGATTGATGATTGATGATTGCTGATAGGTGATTGATGTTTGATGATTGATGATTGATGATTGATTATTGATTATTGATAATTAGTGATTGATGATTGATGATTGATGATTGATGGTTGAATATTGATGATTGAGGATTGATGATTGATGATTGATGATTGATACATGATGATTGATGATTGATGATTGATGATTGATGATTGATGATTGATGATTGATGATTGCTGATAGGTGATTGATGTTTGATGATTGGTGATTGATGATTGATTATTGATGATTAGTGATTGATGATTGATGATTGATAATTGATGATTGATGATTGATGATTGATGATCGATGTTGGTGATTGATGATTGATGATTGATGATTGAGGATTGATGATTGATGATTGAAGATTGATGATTGATGATTGATGATTGATGATTGATGATTGATGATTGATGATTGATGATTGATGATTGATGATTGATGATTGATGATTGATGATTGATGATTGATGATTGATGATTTATGATTGATGATTGATGATTGATGATTGATGGTTGAAGATTGATTATTGATGATTGATGATTCAAGATTGATTATTGATTTTTGATGATTAAAAATTGATGATTGATGATTGATGGTTGATGATTGATGATTGATGGTTGATGATTGATGATTGATGATTGATGATTAATGATTGATGATTGATGATTGATGATTGATGATTGATGATTGATGATTGATGATTGATGATTGATGATTGATGATTGATGATTGATGATTGATGATTGATGATTGATGATTGCTGATAGGAAATTGATGTTTGATGATTGATGATTGATGATTGATTATTGATGATTAGTGATTGATGATTGATAATTGATGATTGATGATTGATGATTGATGATCGATGATTGATGATTGATGATTGATGATGAATGATTGATGATTGATGATTGGTGATTGATGATTGGTGATTGATGATTGATGATTGATGATTGCTGATAGGTGATTGATGATTGATGATTGATGATTGACTATTGATGATTGATGATTGATGATTGATGATTTATGATTGATGATTGATGATTGATGATTGATGATTGATGATTGATGGTTGAAGATTGATTATTGATGATTGATGATTCAAGATTGATGATTGATTATTGATGATTAATAATTGATGATTGATGATTGATGGTTGATGATTGATGATTGATGATTGATGATTGATGATTAATGATTGATGATTGATGATTGATGATTGATGATTGATGATTGATGATTGATGATTGATGATTGATGATTGATGATTGATGATTGATGATTGATGATTGATGATTGATGATTGCTGATAGGTGATTGATGTTTGATGATTGATGATTGATTATTGATGATTAGTGATTGATGATTGATGATTGATAATTGATGATTGATGATTGATGATTGATGATCGATGGTTGGTGATTGATGATTGATGATTGATGATTGATGATTGATGATTGATGATTGATGATTGATGATTGGTGATTGATAATTGGTGATTGATGATTGATGATTGATGATTGATGATTGATGATTGATGATTGATGATTGATGATTGATGATTGATGATTGATGATTGATGATTGATGATTGATGATTGATGACTGATGATTGATGATTGATGATTGATGATTGATGATTGATGATTGATGATTGATGATTGATGATTTATGATTTATGATTTATGATTGATGATTGATGATTGATGATTGATGATTGATGATTGATGATTGGTGATTGATGATTGATGATTGATGATTGATGATTGATGATTGATGATTGATGATTGATGACTGATGATTGACGATTGATGATTGATTATCGATGATTGATGATTGGATATTGATGATTGATGATTAATGATTGATGATTGATGATTGGTGATTGATGATTGATGATTGATGATTGATGATTGATGATTGATGATTGATGATTGATGATTTATGATTGATAATTGATGATTGATGATTGATGATTGATGACCGATGATCGATGATTGATACTTGATGATTGAGGATTGATGATTGATGATAGATGATTGATGTTTGATTATTGATGATTGATGATGGGCGATTGATGATTGATGATTGACGATTGATGATTGATTATTGATGATTGATGATTGGATATTGATGATTGATGATTGATGATTGATGATTGGTGATTGATGATTGATGATTGATGATTGATGATTGATGATTGATGATTGATGATTTATGATTGATAATTGATGATTGATGATTGATGATTGATGACCGATGATCGATGATTGATACTTGATGATTGAGGATTGATGATTGATGATGAATAATTGATGATTGATGATCGATGATTGATGATTGATGATTGATGATTGATGATTGATGATTGATGATTGCTGATAGGTGGTTGAAGTTTGATGATTGCTGACTGATGATTGATTATTGATGATTAATGATTGATGATTGATTATTGATGATTGATGATTGAATATTGATGATTGATGTTTGATGATTGATGATTGATGATTGATGATTGATTATTGATGATTACTGATTGATGAATGATGATTGATAATTGATGATTGATGATTGATGATTGATAATTGATGATTGATGATTGATGATTGATACATGATGATTGCCGATTGATAATTGATGATTGATGATTGATGATTGATTATTGATGATTGATGATTGATGATTGATAAGTGATGATTGATGATTGGTGATTGATGATTGATGATTGATGATTGATGATTGATGACTGATGATTGATGATTTATGATTGATTATTGATACTTGATGATTGCCGATTGATAATTGATGATTGATGATTGATGATTGACGATTGATGATTGATGACTGATGATTGATGATTGATGATTGATGGTTGATGATCGATGAATGATTATTGATGATTGATGATTGATGATTGATGATTGATGATTGATGATTGATGGTTGATGATTGATGATTGATGATTGATGGTTGATGATTGTTAATTGATGATCGATGATTGATGATTGATTATTGATGATTGATGATTGAATATTGATGATTGATGATTGATGATTGTTGATTGATGATTAATGATTGATGATTGGTGATTGATGATTGATGATCGATGATTGATGATTGATGATTGATGATTGATGATTGATGATTGATGATTGATGACTGATGATTGATGATTGATGATTGATGATTGATGATTGATGATTGATGATTGATGATCGATGAATAATGATTGATGATTGATGATTGATGATTGATGATTGATGATTGATGATTGATGATTGATGATTGATGATTGATGATTGATGATTGATGATTTATGATTTATGATTGATGATTGATGATTGATGATTGATGATTGATGATTGATGATTGATGATTGATGATTGATGATTGATGATTGATGATTGATGATTGATGATTGATGACTGATGACTGATGATTGACGATTGACGATTGATGATTGATTATTGATGATTGATGATTGGATATTGATGATTGATGATTAATGATTGTTGATTGATGATTGGTGATTGATGATTGATGATTGATGATTGATGATTGATTATTGATGATTAGTGATTGATGATTGATGATTGATAATTGATGATTGATGATTGATGATTGATGATCGATGTTGGTGATTGATGATTGATGATTGATGATTGATGATTGATGATTGATGATTGGTGATTGATGATTGGAAATTGATGATTGATGATTGATGATTGATGATTGATGATTGATGATTGATGATTGATGATTGATGATTGATGATTGATGATTGATGATTGATGATTGATGATTGATGATTTATGATTGATGATTGATGATTGATGATTGATGGTTGAAGATTGATTATTGATGATTGATGATTCAAGATTGATTATTGATTTTTGATGATTAAAAATTGATGATTGATGATTGATGGTTGATGATTGATGATTGATGGTTGATGATTGATGATTGATGATTGATGATTAATGATTGATGATTGATGATTGATGATTGATGATTGATGATTGATGATTGATGATTGATGATTGATGATTGATGATTGATGATTGATGATTGATGATTGATGATTGCTGATAGGAAATTGATGTTTGATGATTGATGATTGATGATTGATTATTGATGATTAGTGATTGATGATTGATAATTGATGATTGATGATTGATGATTGATGATCGATGATTGATGATTGATGATTGATGATTAATGATTGATGATTGATGATTGGTGATTGATGATTGGTGATTGATGATTGATGATTGATGATTGCTGATAGGTGATTGATGATTGATGATTGATGATTGACTATTGATGATTGATGATTGATGATTGATGATTTATGATTGATGATTGATGATTGATGATTGATGATTGATGATTGATGATTGATGGTTGAAGATTGATTATTGATGATTGATGATTCAAGATTGATGATTGATTATTGATGATTAATAATTGATGATTGATGATTGATGGTTGATGATTGATGATTGATGATTGATGATTGATGATTAATGATTGATGATTGATGATTGATGATTGATGATTGATGATTGATGATTGATGATTGATGATTGATGATTGATGATTGATGATTGATGATTGATGATTGATGATTGATGATTGATGATTGATGATTGATGATTGATGATTGATGATTGCTGATAGGTGATTGATGTTTGATGATTGATGATTGATTATTGATGATTAGTGATTGATGATTGATGATTGATAATTGATGATTGATGATTGATGATTGATGATCGATGGTTGGTGATTGATGATTGATGATTGATGATTGATGATTGATGATTGATGATTGATGATTGATGATTGATGATTGATGATTGGTGATTGATAATTGGTGATTGATGATTGATGATTGATGATTGATGATTGATGATTGATGATTGATGATTGATGATTGATGATTGATGATTGATGATTGATGATTGATGATTGATGATTGATGATTGATGATTGATGATTGATGACTGATGATTGATGATTGATGATTGATGATTGATGATTGATGATTGATGATTGATGATTGATGATTTATGATTTATGATTTATGATTGATGATTGATGATTGATGATTGATGATTGATGAATGATGATTGGTGATTGATGATTGATGATTGATGATTGATGATTGATGATTGATGACTGATGATTGACGATTGATGATTGATTATCGATGATTGATGATTGGATATTGATGATTGATGATTAATGATTGATGATTGATGATTGGTGATTGATGATTGATGATTGATGATTGATGATTGATGATTGATGATTGATGATTGATGATTTATGATTGATAATTGATGATTGATGATTGATGATTGATGACCGATGATCGATGATTGATACTTGATGATTGAGGATTGATGATTGATGATAGATGATTGATGTTTGATTATTGATGATTGATGATGGGCGATTGATGATTGATGATTGACGATTGATGATTGATTATTGATGATTGATGATTGGATATTGATTATTGATGATTGATGATTGATGATTGGTGATTGATGATTGATGATTGATGATTGATGATTGATGATTGATGATTGATGATTGATGATTTATGATTGATAATTGATGATTGATGATTGATGATTGATGACCGATGATCGATGATTGATACTTGATGATTGAGGATTGATGATTGATGATGAATAATTGATGATTGATGATCGATGATTGATGATTGATGATTGATGATTGATGATTGATGATTGATGATTGCTGATAGGTGGTTGAAGTTTGATGATTGCTGACTGATGATTGATTATTGATGATTAATGATTGATGATTGATTATTGATGATTGATGATTGAATATTGATGATTGATGTTTGATGATTGATGATTGATGATTGATGATTGATTATTGATGATTACTGATTGATGAATGATGATTGATAATTGATGATTGATGATTGATGATTGATAATTGATGATTGATGATTGATGATTGATACATGATGATTGCCGATTGATAATTGATGATTGATGATTGATGACTGATTATTGATGATTGATGATTGATGATTGATAAGTGATGATTGATGATTGGTGATTGATGATTGATGATTGATGATTGATGATTGATGACTGATGATTGATGATTTATGATTGATTATTGATACTTGATGATTGCCGATTGATAATTGATGATTGATGATTGATGATTGATGATTGACGATTGATGATTGATGACTGATGATTGATGATTGATGATTGATGGTTGATGATCGATGAATGATTATTGATGATTGATGATTGATGATTGATGATTGATGATTGATGATTGATGATTGATGATTGATGATTGATGATTGATGGTTGATGATTGATGATTGATGATTGATGGTTGATGATTGTTAATTGATGATCGATGATTGATGATTGATTATTGATGATTGATGATTGAATATTGATGATTGATGATTGATGATTGTTGATTGATGATTAATGATTGATGATTGGTGATTGATGATTGATGATCGATGATTGATGATTGATGATTGATGATTGATGATTGATGATTGATGACTGATGATTGATGATTGATGATTGATGATTGATGATTGATGATTGATGATTGATGATCGATGAATAATGATTGATGATTGATGATTGATGATTGATGATTGATGATTGATGATTGATGATTGATGATTGATGATTGATTATTGATGATTGATGATTGATGATTGATGATTGATGATTGATGATTGATGATTGATGATTTATGATTGATGATTGATGATTGATGATTGATGATTGATGATTGATGATTGGTGATTGATGATTGATAATTGATGATTGATGATTGATGATTGATGACTGATGATTGACGATTGATGATTGATTATTGATGATTGATGATTGGATATTGATGATTGATGATTAATGATTGTTGATTGATGATTGGTGATTGATGATTGATGATTGATGATTGATGATTGATGATTGATGATTTATGATTGATAATTGATGATTGATGATTGATGACCGATGATCGATGATTGATACTTGATGATTGAGGATTGCTGATTGATTATTGATAATTGATGATTGATGATCGATGATTGATGATTGATGATTGATGATTGATGATTGATGATTGCTGATAGGTGGTTGAAGTTTGATGATTGCTGACTGATGATTGATTATTGATGATTAATGATTGATGATTGATTATTTATGATTGATGATTGAATATTGATGATTGATGTTTGATGATTGATGATTGATGATTGATGATTGATTATTGATGATTACTGATTGATGAATGATGATTGATGATTGATGATTGATGATTGATGATTGATGATTGATGATTGATAATTGATGATTGATGATTGATGATTGATACATGATGATTGCCGATTGATAATTGATGATTGATGATTGATGATTGATTATTGATGATTGATTATTGATGATTGATGATTGATGATTGATAAGTGATGATTGATGATTGGTGATTGATGATTGATGATTGATGATTGATGATTGATGACTGATGATTGATGATTTATGATTGATTATTGATTCTTGATGATTGCCGATTGATAATTGATGATTGATGATTGATGATTGATGATTGACGATTGATGATTGATGACTGATGATTGATGATTGATGATTGATGGTTGATGATCGATGAATGATTATTGATGATTGATGATTGATGATTGATGATTGATGATTGATGATTGATGATTGATGATTGATGATTGATGGTCGATGATTGATGATTGATGATTGATGGTTGATGATTGTTAATTGATGATCGATGATTGATGATTGATTATTGATGATTGATGATTGAATATTGATGATTGATGATTGTTGATTGATGATTAATGATTGATGATTGGTGATTGATGATTGATGATCGATGATTGATGATTGATGATTGATGATTGATGATTGATGACTGATGATTGATGATTGATGATTGATGATTGATGATTGATGATTGATGATCGATGAATAATGATTGATGATTGATGATTGATGATTGATGATTGATGATTGATGATTGATGATTGATGATTGATGATTGATGATTGATGATTGATGATTGTTGATTGATGATTAATGATTGATGATTGGTGATTGATGATTGATGATCGATGATTGATGATTGATGATTGATGATTGATGATTGATGACTGATGATTGATGATTGATGATTGATGATTGATGATTGATGATTGATGATTGATGATTGATGATTGATGATTGATGATTGATGATTGATGATCGATGAATAATGATTGATGATTGATGATTGATGATTGATGATTGATGATTGATGATTGATGATTGATGATTGATGATTGATGATTGATGATTGATGATTGATGATTGATGATTGATGATTGATGATTGATGATTTATGATTTATGATTTATGATTGATGATTGATGATTGATGATTGATGATTGATGATTGATGATTGATGATTGGTGATTGATGATTGATGATTGATGAGTGATGATTGATGATTGATAATTGATGATTGATGATTGATGATTGATGATTGCTGATTGATGATTGATGATTGATGATTGATGATTGATGATTGATGGCTGATGCTAAATGATTGATGATTGATGATTGATGATTGATGATTGATGATTGATGATTGATGATTGATAATTGATGATTGATGATTGATGATTTATGATTGATGATTGATGATTGATGATTGATGATTGATGATTGATGATTGATGATTGATGATTGATGATTGATGATTGATGATTGATGATTGATACTTGATGATTGATGATTGATGATTGATGATTGATGAGTGATGATTGATGATTGATGATTGATGATTGATGATTGATGATTGATGATTGATGATTGATGATTGATGATTGATGATTGATGATTGATGATTGATGATTGATGATTGATTATTGATGATTAATGATTGATGATTGATTATTGATGATTGATTATTGATGATTGAATATTGATGATTGATGATTGATGATTAATGATTGATGATTGATGATTGATGATTAATGATTGATGATTGATTATTGATGATTGATGATTGAATATTGATGATTGATGATTGGTGATTGCTGATTGATGATTGATGATTGATGATTAATGATTGATGATTGATGATTGATAATAGGTGATTGATGTTTGATGATTGATGATTGATGATTGATGGTACATGATTGATGATTGATGGTTGATGATTGATGATTGCAAATTAATGATTGATGATTAATGATTGATTGTTGATGATTGATGATTGATGATTGATGATTGATGATTGATGATTGATGATTGATGATTGATGATTGATGATTGATGATTGATGATTGATGATTGATGATTGATGATTGATGATTGAAGACTGATGATTGACGATTGATGATTGATTATTGATGATTGATGATTGATGATTGATGATTGATGATTAATGATTGATGATTGATGATTGATGATTGATGATTGATGATTGATGATTGATGATTGATTATTGATGATTACTGATTGATGATTGATTATTGATGATTGATGATTGAATATTGATGATTGATGATTGATGATTAATGGTTGATGATTGATGATTAATGATTGATTATTGATTATTGATGATTGATGATTGAATATTGATGATTGATGATTGATGATTGGTGATTGCTGATTGATGATTGATGATTGATGATTACTGATTGATGATTGATGATTGATAATAGGTGATTGATGTTTGATGATTGATGATTGATGGTACATGAATGATGATTGATGGTTGATGATGGATGATTGCAAATTAATGATTGATGGTTGATGATTAATGATTGATTGTTGATGATTGATGATTGATGATTGATGACTGATGATTGACGATTGATGATTGATTATTGATAATTGATGATTGATGATTGATGAATGATGATTAATGATTGATGATTGATGATTGATGATTGATGATTGATGATTGATGATTGATGATTGATGATTGATGATTGATTATTGATGATTAATGATTGATGATTGATTATTGATGATTGATGATTGATGATTGAATATTGATGATTGATGATTGATGATTAATGGTTGATGATTGATGATTGATGATTAATGATTGATGATTGATTATTGATGATTGATGATTGAATATTGATGATTGATGATTGATGATTGGTGATTGCTGATTGATGATTGATGATTGATGATTAATGATTGATGATTGATGATTGATAATAGGTGATTGATGTTTGATGATTGATGATTGATGATTGATGATTGATGATTGATGGTTGATGATGGATGATTGCAAATTAATGATTGATGATTGATGATTAATGATTGATTGTTGATGATTGATGATTGATGATTGATGATTGATGATTGATGACTGATGATTGACGATTGATGATTGATTATTGATAATTGATGATTGGATATTGATGATTGATGATTAATAATTGATGATTGATGATTGATGATTGATGATTGATGATTGATGAGTGATGATTGATGATTGATGATTGATGATTGATGATTGATGATTGATGATTGATGATTGATGATTGATTATTGATGATTAATGATTGATGATTGATTATTGATGATTGATGATTGATGATTGAATATTGATGATTGATGATTGATGATTGATGATTAATGATTGATGATTGATGATTGATGATTAATGATTGAGGATTGATTATTGATGATTGATGATTGAATATTGATGATTGATGATTGATGATTGGTGATTGCTGATTGATGATTGATGATTAATGATTGATGATTGATGATTGATAATAGGTGATTAATGTTTGATGATTGATGATTGATGATTGATGGTACATGATTGATGATTGATGGTTGATGATTGCAAATTAATGATTGATGATTGATGATTAATGATTGATTGTTGATGATTGATGATTGATGATTGATGATTGATGATTGATGATTGATGATTGATGATTGATGATTGATGATTGATGATTGATGATTGATGATTGATGATTGATGATTGATGACTGATGATTGACGATTGATGATTTATTATTGATGATTGATGCTTGGATATTGATGATTGATGATTAATGATTGATGATTGATGATTGATGATTGATGATTGATGATTGATGATTGATGATTGATGATTGATGATTGATGATTGATGATTGATGATTGATAATTGATGATTGATGATTGATGATTGATGACCGATGATCGATGATTGATACTTGATGATTGAGGATTGATGATTGATGATAGATGATTGATGTTTGATTATTGATGATTGATGATGGGCGATTGATGATTGATGATTGATGGTTGATGATTGATGATTGCAAATTAATGATTGATGATTGATGATTAATGATTGATTGTTGATGATTGATGATTGATAATTGATGATTGATGATTGATGATTGATACTTGTTGATTGATGATTGATGATTGATGATTGATGATTGATGATTGATGATTGATGATAGATGATTGTTGTTTGATTATTGATGATTGATGATGGGCGATTGATGATTGATGATTGATGATTGATGATTGATGATTGATGGTTGATGATTGATGATTGCAAATTAATGATTGATGATTGATAATTAATGATTGATTGTTGATGATTGAGGATTGATGATTTATGATTGATGATTGATGATTGATTATTGAGAATTGATGATTGATGCTTGATGATTGATGATTGTTGAGTGATGATTGATGATTAATGATTGATGATTGATGACTGATGATTGATGATTGATGATTGATGGTTGATGATTGTTGATTGATGATTGATGATTGATGATTGATTATTGATGATTGATGATTGAATATTGATGATTGATGATTGATGATTGTTGATTGATGATTAATGATTGATGATTGGTGATTGATGATTGATGATCGATGATTAATGATTGGTGATTGATGATTGATGATTGATGATTGATGATTGATGACTGATGATTGATGATTGATGATTGATGATTGATGATTGATGATCGATGAATAATGATTGATGATTGATGAGTGATGATTGATGATTGATGATTGATGATTGATGATTGATGATTTATGATTTATGATTGATGATTAATGATTGATGATTGATGATTGATGATTGATGATTGATGATTGATGATTGATGATTGATGATTGATGATTGATGATTGATGATTGATGATTGATGATTGATGATTGATGATTGATGATTGATGATTGATGATTGATGATTGATGATTGATGATTGATGATTGATGATTGATGATTGATGACTAATGATTGACGATTGATGATTGATTATTGATGATTGATGATTGGATATTGATGATTGATGATTGACGATTGATGATTGATGATTGATGATTGATGATTGATGATTGATGATTGATGATTGATGATTGATGATTGATGATTGATGATTGATGATTGATGATTGATGATTGATGATTGATAATTGATAATTGATGATTGATGATTGATGATTGATGACCGATGATCGATGATTGATACTTGATGATTGAGGATTGATGATTGATGATAGATGATTGATGTTTGATTATTGATGATTGCTGATGGGCGATTGATGATTGATGATTGATGATTGATGATTGATGATTGATGATTGATGGTTGATGATTGATGATTGCAAATTAATGATTGATGATTGATGATTAATGATTGATTGTTGATGATTGATGATCGATGATCGATGATTGATGATTGATGATTGATGATTGATGATTGATGATTGATGATTGATGATTGATGATTGATGATTGATGATTGATGATTGATGATTGATGACTGATGATCGATGATTGATGATTGATTATTGATGATTGATGATTGGATATTGATGATTGATGATTAATGATTGATGATTGATGATTGATGATTGATGATTGATGATTGATGATTGATGATTGTTGATTGATGATTGATAATTGATGATTGATGATTGATGATTGATGACCCATGATCGATGATTGATACTTGATGATTGAGGATTGATGATTGATGATAGATGATTGTTGTTTGATTATTGATGATTGATGATGGGCGATTGTTGATTGATGATTGATGATTGATGATTGATGATTGATGATTGATGATTGACGGTTGATGATTGATGATTGCAAATTAATGATTGATGATTAATGATTGCTTGTTGATGATTGATGATTGAGGATTGATGATTTATGATTGATGATTGATGATTGATGATTGAGAATTGATGATTGATGCTTGATGATTGATGATTGATGAGTGATGATTGATGATTGATGATTGATGATTGATGATTGATGATTGATGATTGATGATTGATGATTGATGATTGATGATTGATGATTGATGATTGATGATTGATGATTGATGATTGATAAGTGATGATTGATGATTGATGAGTGATGATTGATGATTGATAATTGATGATTGATGATTGATGATTGATGATTGATGATTGCTGATTGATGATTGATGATTGATGATTGATGATTGATGATTGATGATTGATGATTGATGATTGATGATTGATGATTGATGATTGATGATTAATACTTGATGATTGATGATTGATGATTGATGATTGATGATTGATGATTGATGATTGATGAGTGATGATTGATGATTGATGATTGATGATTGATGATTGATGATCGATGATTGATGATTGATGATTGATGATTGATGATTGATGATTGATGATTGATGATTGATGATTGATTATTGATGATTAATGATTGATGATTGATTATTGATGATTGATGATTGATGCTTGATGATTGATGATTGATGATTGATGATTGATGATTGATGATTGATGATTGATGATTGATGATTGATGATTAATGATTGATGATTGATTATTGATGATTGATGATTGAATATTGATGATTGATGATTGATGATTGGTGATTGCTGATTGATGATTGATGATTGATTATTAATGATTGATGATTGATGATTGATAATAGGTGATTGATGTTTGATGATTGATAATTGATGATTGATGATTGATGGTACATGATTGATGATTGATGGTTGATGATTGATGATTGCAAATTAATGATTGATGATTGATGATTAATGATTGATTGTTGATGATTGATGATTGATGATTGATGATTGATGATTGATGATTGATGATTGATGATTAATGATTGATGATTGATGATTGATGATTGATGATTGATGATTGATGATTGATGACTGATGATTGATGATTGATGATTGATGATTGGATATTGATGATTGATGATTAATGATTGATGATTGATGATTGATGATTGATGATTGATGATTAATGATTGATGATTGATGATTGATGATTGATGATTGATGATTGATGATTGATAATTGATGATTGATGATTGATGATTGATGACCGATGATCGATGATTGATACTTGATGATTGAGGATTGATGATTGATGATAGATGATTGATGTTTGATTATTGATGATTGATGATGGGCGATCGATGATTGATGATTGATGATTGATGGTTGATGATTGATGATTGCAAATTAATGATCGATGATTGATGATTAATGATTGATTGTTGATGATTGATGATTGATGATTGGTGATTGATGATTGATGATTGATGATTGATACTTGATGATTGATGATTGATGATTGATGATTGATGATTGATGATTGATGAGTGATGATTGATGATTGATGATTGATGATTGATGATTGATGATTGATGATTGATGATTGATGATTGATGATTGATGATTGATGATTGATGATTGATGATTGATGATTGATGATTGATGATTGATGATTGATGATTGATGATTGATTATTGATGATTAATGATTGATGATTGATTATTGATGATTGATGATTGATGATTGAATATTGATGATTGATGATTGATGATTGATGATTGATGATTTATGATTGATGATTGATGATTGATGATTGATGATTGATGATTAATGATTGATGATTGATTATTGATGATTGATGATTGAATATTGATGATTGATGATTGATGATTAATGATTGATGATTGATTATTGATGATTGATGATTGAATATTGATGATTGATGATTGATGATTGATGATTAATGATTGATGATTGATGGCTGATGACTGATGATTGATGATCGATGATTGATAATTGATGATTGATGATTGATGATTGATGATCGATGAATAATGACTGATGATTGATTATTGATGATTGATGATTGATAATGGATAATTGATGATTGATGATTGATGATTGATGATTGCTGATTGATGATTGATGATTTATGATTGATGATTGATGATTGATGATTGATGATTGATGATTGATGATTGATGATTGATGATTGATGATTGATGATTGATGATTGATGATTGATGATTGATGACTGATGATTGACGATTGATGATTGATTATTGATGATTGATGATTGATGATTGGATATTGATGATTGATGATTAATGATTGATGATTGATGATTGATGATTGATGATTGATGATTGATGATTGATGATTGATGATTGATGATTGATGATTGATGATTGATGATTGATGATTGATGATTGATGATTGATGACTGATGATTGATGATTGATGATTGATTATTGATGATTGATGATTGGATATTGATGATTGATGATTAATGATTGATGATTGATGATTGATGATTGATGACTGATGATTGATGATTGATGATTGATGATTGATGATTGATGATTGATAATTGATGATTGATGATTGATGATTGATGACCGATGATCGATGATTGATACTTGATGATTGAGGATTGATGATTGATGATAGATGATTGATGTTTGATTATTGATGATTGATGATGGGCGATTGATGATTGATGATTGATGATTGATGGTTGATGGTTGATGATTGATGATTGCAAATTAATGATTGATGATTGATGATTAATGATTGATTGTTGATGATTGATGATTGAGGATTGATGATTTATGATTGATGATTAATGATTAATGATTGAGAATTGATGATTGATGCTTGATGATTGATGATTGTTGATTGATGATTGATGATTGATGATTGATGATTCATGATTGATGATTGATAAGTGATGATTGATGATTGATGATTGATGAGTGATGATTGATGATTGATGATTGATGATTGATGATTGATGAGCGATGATTGATGATTGATGATTTATGATTTATGATTGATACTTGATGATTGCTGATTGATAATTGATAATTGATGATTGGTGATTGATGATTGATGTGTGAAGATTGATGATTGATGTGTGAAGATTGATGATTGATGATTGATGATTGATGATTGATGATTGATGATTGATAATGGATGATTGATGATTGATGATTGATGACTGATGGATGATGAGTGATGACTGATGATTGTAATTGATTATTGCTGATTGATGATTAATGGTTGATGAGCGATGATTGAGGATGGACGAGTGATGATTGATGATTGATGATTGATGATTGATGATTGATGATTGATGATTGATGATTGATGATTGATGATTGATGATTGATGATTGATGATTGATGATCGATGATTGATGATTGATGATTGCTGATTGTTGATTGACGATTGATGATTAATGGTTGATGATTGAGGATTGATGATTGATGATTGATGATTGATGCTTGATGATTGATGATTGATGATTTATTATTGATTATTGATTATTGATGATTGATGATTGATGATTGATGATTGATGATTGATGATTGATGATTGATGATTGATGATTGATGATTGATGATTGATGATTGATGATTTATGATTTATGATTGATGATTGATGATTGATGATTGATGATTGATGATTGATGGTTGATGATTGAAGATTGATGATTGATGATTGATGATTGATTATTGATGATTAATAATTGATGATTGATGATTGATGGTTGATGATTGATAATTGATTTTGACAATTGATGATTGATGATTAATAATTGATGATTGATGATTGATGATTGATGATTGATGATTGATGATTGCTGATAGGTGATTAATGTTTGATGATTGATGATTGATGATTGATGATTGAATATTGATGATTGATGATTGATGATTGATGATTGATGATTGATGACTGATGGATGATGAGTGATGACTGATGATTGATGATTGATTATTGCTGATTGATGATTAATGGTTGATGAGCGATGATTGAGGATGGACGAGTGATGATTGATGATTGATGATTGATGATTGATGATTGATGATTGATGATTGATGATTGATGATTGATGATTGATGATTGATGATTGATGATTGATGATTGATGATTGATGATTGATGATTGATGATCGATGATTGATGATTGATGATTGCTGATTGTTGATTGACGATTGATGATTAATGGTTGATGATTGAGGATTGATGATTGATGATTGATGATTGATGCTTGATGATTGATGATTGATGATTGACGATTGATGATTGATGATTGATGATAGGTGATTGATGTTTCATGATTGATGATTGATTATTGATGATTAATGATTGATGATTGATGATTGATGATTGATGATTAATGATTGTTGATTGATGATTGATGATTGATGATTGATGATTGATGACTGATGATTGATGATTGATGATTGATGATTGATGATTGATGATTGATGATTGATGATTGGTGATTGATGATTGATGATTGATGATTGATGATTGATGATTGATGATTGTTGATTGATGATTGATGATTGATGATTGATGATTGATGATTGATGATTGATGATTGATGATTGATGATTGATGATTGATGATTGATGATTGATGATTGATGATTGATGATTGATGATTGATGATTGATGATTGATGATTGATGATTGATGCTTGATGATTGACGATTGATGATTGATGATTGATGATTGATGATTGATGATTGATGATTGATGATCGATGATAGATGATTGATGATTGATGATTGATGATTGATGATTGATGATTGATGATTGATGATTGCTGATAGGTGATTGATGTTTGATGATTGATGACTGATGATTAATGATTGATGATTGATTATTGATGATTGATGATTGAATATTGATGATTGATGATTGATGATTGATGATTGATGATTGATGATTGATGATTGATGATTGATGATTGATGATTGATGATTGATGATTGATGATTGATGATTGATGATTGATTATTGATGATTAATGATTGATGATTGATGATTGATGATTGAATATTGATGATTGATAATTGATGATTGATGATTGATGATTGATACATGATGATTGCCGATTGATAATTGATGATGGATGATTGATGATTGATGATTGATAATTGATGATTGATGATTGATGAATGATTATTGATGATTAATGATTGATGATTGATGATTGATGATTGATGATTGAATATTGATGATTGATGATTGATGATTGATACATGATGATTGCCGATCGATAATTGATGATGGATGATTGATGATTGATTTTTGATGATTGATGATTGATGATTGATAATTGATGATTGATGATTGATGATTGAATATTGATGATTGATGATTGATGATTGATGATTGATGATTGATGATTGATGATTGATGATTGATGATTGATGATTGATGATTGATGATTAATGATTGATGATTGATGATTGATGATTGATGATTGATGATTGATGACTGATGATTGATTGTTTATGTTTGATGATCGATGATTGATGATTGATGATTGATGATTGATGTTTGATGATTGATGATTGATGATTGATGATTGATGATTGATGATTGATGATTGATGATTGATGATTGATGATTGATGATTGATGATTGATGATTGATGATTGATGATTGATGATTGATGATTGATGATTGATGATTGCTGATAGGTGATTGATTTTTGATGATTGATGATTGATGATTGATGATTGATGCTACATGATTGATGATTGTAAACTGATTGTTGATGATTAATGGTTAAAGATTGATGATTGCAAATTGATTATTGATGATTGATGAGTGATGATTGATAATTGGTGATTGATAATTGATGATTGATGATTGATGATTGATGATTGATGGTTCAAGATTGATTATTGCAAATTGATGATTGATGATTGATGATTGCTAATTGACGATTGATGATTGATGATTAATGATTGATGATTGATGATTGATGATTGATGATTAATGATTGATGATTGATGATTGATGATTGATGATTGATGATTGATGATTGATGATTAATGATTGATGATTGATGATTGATGATTGATGATTGATGATTGATGATTGATGATTTATGATTGATGATTGATGATTGATGATTGATGATTGATGATTGATCATTGGTGATTGATGAATGTTGATTGATGATTGATGACTGATGATTGATGATTGATGATTGATGATTGATGATTGATGATTGATGATTGATGATTGATGATTGATGATTGATGATTGATGATTGATGATTGATGATTGATTATTGATGATTATTAATTGATGATTGATAATTGATGGTTGATGATTGATAATTGATTTTGACAATTGATGATTGATGATTAATAATTGATGATTGATGATTGATGATTGATGATTGATGATTGATGATTGATGATTGCTGATAGGTGATTGATGTTTGATGATTGATGATTGATTATTGATGATTAATGATTGATGATTGATGATTGATGATTGATGATTGAATATTGATGATTGATGATTGATGATTGATGATTGATGATTGATACATGATGATTGCCGATTGATAATTGATGATGGATGATTGATGATTGATGATTGATGATTATTGATTAATGATTGATGATTGATGATTGCTAATAGGTGATTGATGTTTGATAATTGATGATTGGTGATTGATGATTGATGGTACATGATTGATGATTGCAAACTGATGATTGATGACTAATGGTTGAAGACTGATGATTGCAAATGGATGATTGATGATTGATGATTGATGAGTGATGATTGATAATTGATGATTGATGATTGTTGATTGATGATTGATGATTGATAATTGATGATTGATGATTGATGATTGATGATTGATGATTGATGATTTATGATTTTTGATTGATACTTGATCATTCCTGATTGATAATTGATGATTGATGTTTGATGATTGATGATTGATGATTGATGATTGATGATTAATGATTGTTGATTGATGATTGATGATTGATGATTGATGATTGATGACTGATGATTGATGATTGATGATTGATGATCGATGATTGATGATTGATGATTGATGATTGGTGATTGACGATTGATGATTGATGATTGATGATTGATGATTGATGATTGATGATTGATGATTGATGATTGATGATTGATGATTGATGATTGATGATTGATGATTGATGATTGATGATTGATGATTGATGATTGATGATTGATGATTGATGATTGATGATTGATGATTGATGATTGATGATTGATGATTGATGATTGATGGTTGATGATTTATGATTTCTGATTGATACCTGATGATTGCTGATTGATAATTGATGATTGATGATTGATGATTGATGATTGATGATTGATGATTAATGATTGATAATTGATGATTGATGATTGATGATTGATGATTGATGATTGATGGTTCAAGATTGATTATTGCAAATTGATGATTGATGATTGATGATTGCTAATTGACGATTGATGATTGATGATTAATGATTGATGATTGATGATTGATGATTAATGATTGATGATTGATGATTGATGATTGATGATTGATGATTGATGATTTATGATTGATGATTGATGATTGATGATTGATGATTGATGATTGATGATTGATGATTGATGATTGATTATTGATGATTAATGATTGATGATTGATGATTGATGATTGAATATTAATGATTGATAATTGATGATTGATGATTGATACATGATGATTGCCGATTGATAATTGATGATGGATGATTGATGATTGATGATTGATGATTGATAATTGATGATTGATGATTGATGAATGATTATTGATGATTAATGATTGATGATTGATTATTGATGATTGATGATTGATGATTGAATATTGATGATTGATGATTGATGATTGATGATTGAGGATTGATGATTGATGATTGATGATTGATGATTGATGATTGATGATTGATGATTGTTGATTGATGATTGATAATTGATGATTGATGATTGATGATTGATGATTAATGATAGATGATTGATGTTTGATGATTGATGGTTCAAGATTGATGATTGCAAATTGATGCTTGATGATCGATGATTGATGATTGCTGATTGATGATTGAATATTGATGATTGATGATTGATGATTGATGATTGATGATTGATGATTGATGTTTGATGATTGATGATTGATGATTGATGGTTCAAGATTGATTATTGCAAATTGATGATTGATGATTGATGATTGCTAATTGACGATTGATGATTGATGATTAATGATTGATGATTGATGATTGATGATTGATGATTAATGATTGATGATTGATGATTGATGATTGATGATTGATGATTGATGATTGATGATTGATGATTGATGATTGATCATTGTTGATTGATGAATGATGATTGATGATTGATGATTGAGGATTGATGATTGATGATAGATGATTGATGATTGATGATTGTTGATTGATGAATGATGATTGATGATAGATGATTGAGGATTGATGATTGATGATAGATGATTGATGATTGATGATTGATGATTGATGATTGATGATTGATGATTGATGATTGATGATTGATGATTGATGATTGATGATTGATGATTGATGATTGATGATTAATGATTGATGATTGATGATTGATGATTGATGATTGATGATTGATGATTAATGATTGATAATTGATGATTGATGATTGATGATTGATGATTAATGATTGATGATTGATGATTGATGATTGATGATTGCTGATTGATGATTGATGAATGATGACTGATGATTGATGATTGATGATTGATGATTGAGGATTGATGATTAATGATAGATGATTGATGATTGATGATTGATGGTTCAAGATTGATGATTGCAAATTGATGCTTGATGATCGATGATTGATGATTGCTGATTGATGATTGAATATTGATGATTGATGATTGATGATTGATGATTGATTATTGATGATCGATGATTGATGATTGGTGACTGATGATTGATGATTGATGATTGATGGTTGATGATTTATTATTTATGATTGATACCTGATGATTGCTGATTGATAATTGATGATTGATAATTGATGATTGATGATTGATGATTGATGATTGATGATTGATGATTGGTGATTAATGATTGATAATTGATGATTGATGATTGATGATTGATGATTGATGATTGATGATTGATGATTAATGATCGATGATTGATGATTGATGATTGATGATTGATGATCGATGATTGATGATTGATGATTGATGATTGCTGATAGGTGAATGATGTTTGATGATTGATGATTGATGATTGATGATTGATGATTGATGATTGATGATTGATGATTGATGATTAATGATTGGTAATTGATGATTGATGATTGATGATTGATGATTGATGATTGAATATTGATGATTGATGATTGATGATTGATGATTGATGATTGATGATTGATGATTGATGATTGATGATTGATGATTGATTATTGATGATGAATGATTGATGATTGATGATTGATGATTGATAATTGATGATTGGTGATTGAGTATTGATGATTGATGATTGATGATTGATGATTGATGATTGATGATTGATACATGATGATTGCCGATTGATAATTGATGATGGATGATTGATGTTTGATGATTGATGACAGATGATTGATGGTTGATGATTGATGATTGATGATTGATGATTGATGATTGATGATTGATGATTGATGATTGATGATTGATGATTGATGATTGATTATTGATGATTAATGATTGATGATTGATGGTTGATGATTGATGATTGAATATTGATGATTGATGATTGATGATTGATACATGATGATTGCCGATTGATAATTGATGATGGATGATTGCCGATCGATAATTGATGATGGATGATTGATGATTGATGATTGATGATTGATGATTGATGATTGATGATTGATGATTGATGATTGATGATTGATGATTGATGATTGATGATCGATGATTGATTATTGATACATGATGATTGCCGATTGATAATTGATGATGGATGATTGATGATTGATGATTGATGATTGATGATTAATGATTGATGATTGATGATTGATAATTGATGATTGGTGATTGATGATTGATGATTGATGATAGATGATTGATGATTGATGATTGATGATTGAATGTTGATGATTGATGATTGATGATTGATGATTGATACATGATGATTGCCGATTGATAATTGATGATGGATGATTGATGATTGATGATTGATGATTGATGATTGATGATTGATGATTGATGATTGATGATTGATGATTGATGGTTGATGATTGATACATGATGATTGCCGATTGATAATTGATGATGGGTGATTGATGATTGAGGATTGATGATTGATGATTGATTATTGATGATTAATGATTGATGATTGATGATTGAATATTGATTATTGAAGATTGATGATTGATACATGATGATTGCCGATTGATAATTGATGATGGATGATTGATGATTGATGATTGATGATTGATGATTGATGATTGATGATTGATGATTGATGATTGATGATTGATGATTGATGATTGATGATTGATGTTTGATGACTGATGATTAATGATTGATGATTGATGATTGATGATCGATGATAGATGATTGATGATTGATGATTGATGATTGATGATTGATGATTGATGATTGATGATTGATGATTGATGATTGATGATTGATGATTGATGATTTATGATTGATGATTGATGATTGAAGATTGATGATTGATGATTGATGGTTGATGATTGATGATTGATGATTGATGATTGATGATTGATGATTGATGATTGATGATTGATGATTGATGATTGATGATTGATTATTGATGATTGATTATTGATGATTAATGATTGATGATTGATGATTGATGATTGATGATTGTATATTGATTATTGATGATTGATACATGATGATTGCCGATTGATAATTGATGATTGATTATTGATGATTGATGATTGATGATTGATGATTGATGATTGATGATTGATGATTGATGATTGATGATTGATGATTGATGATTGATGATTGATGATTGATGATTGATGATTGATGATTGATACATGATGATTGCCGATTGATAATTGATGATGGATGATTGATGATTGATGATTGATGATTGATGATTGATGATTAATGATTGATGATTGATGATTGATAATTGATGATTGGTGATTGATGATTGATGATTGATGATAGATGATTGATGATTGATGATTGATGATTGATGATTGATGATTGATGATTGATGATTGAATATTGATGATTGATGATTGATGATTGATACATAATGATTGCCGATTGATAATTGATGATGGATGATTGATGATTGATGATTGATGATTGATGATTGATGATTGATGATTGAAGATTGATGATTGATGATTGATGGTTGATGATTGATACATGATGATTGCCGATTGATAATTGATGATGGATGATTGATGATTGATGATTGATGATTGATGATTGATGATTGATTATTGATGATTAATGATTGATGATTGATGATTGATGATTGATGATTGAATATTGATTATTGAAGATTGATGATTGATACATGATGATTGCCGATTGATAATTGATGATGGATGATTGATGATTGATGATTGATGATTGATGATTGATGATTGATGATTGATGATTGATGATTGATGATTGATGATTGATGATTGATGATTGATGATTGATGATTGATGATTGATGATTGATGATTGATGATTGATGACTGATGATTAATGATTGATGATTGATGATTGATGATCGATGATAGATGATTGATGATTGATGATTGATGATTGATGATTGATGATTGATGATTGATGATTGATGATTGATGATTGATGATTGATGATTGATGATTGATGATTGATGATTGATGATTGATGATTGATGATTGATGATTGATGATTGATGATTGATGATTGATGATTGATGATTTATGATTGATGATTGATGATTGAAGATTGATGATTGATGATTGATGATTGATGATTGATGATTGATGATCGATGATTGATGATTGATGATTGATGATTGATGATTGATGATTGCTGATAGGTGATTGATGTTTGATGATTGATGACTGATGATTGATTATTGATGATTAATAATTGATGATTGATTATTGATGATTGATGATTGAATATTGATGATTGATGATTGATGATTGATGATTGATGATTGATGATTGATGATTGATTATTGATGATTGATTATTGATGATAAATGATTGATGATTGATGATTGATGATTGATGATTGATGATTGAATATTGATGATTGATTATTGATGATTGATGATTGATGATTGATACATGATGATTGCCAATTGATAATTGATGATGGATGATTGATGATTGATGATTGATGATTGATGATTGATGATTGATGATTGATGATTGATGATTGATGATTGATGATTGATGATTGATTATTGATGATTAATGATTGATGATTGATGATTGATGATTGAATATTAATGATTGCATATAGATGATTGATGAGTGATGATTGATACATGATGATTGCCGATACATAATCGATGATGGATGATTGATGATTGATGATTGATGATTGGTGATTGATAATTGATAATTGATGATTGATGATTGATGATTGATGATTGATGATTGATGATTGATGATTGATGATTGATGATTGATGATTGATGATTGATGATTGATGATTGATGATTGATGATTGATGATTGATGATTAATGATTGATGATTGATGATTGATGATTGATGATTGATGATTGATGATTGATGATTGATGACTGATGATTGATTGTTTATGTTTGATGATCGATGATTGATGATTGATGATTGATGACTGATGATTGATGATTGATGATTGATGATTGACGATTGATGATTGATGATTGATGATTGATGATTGCTGATAGGTGATTGATGTTTGATTATTGATGATTGATGAATGATGATTGATGGTACATGATTGATGATTGCAAACTGATGATTGATGATTAATGGTGGAAGATTGATGATTGCAAATTGATTATTGATGATTGATGATTGATGAGTGATGATTGATAATTGGTGATTGATAATTGATGATTGATGGTTCTAGATTGATTATTGCAAATTGATAATATATGCTTGCCAATTGATGATTGATGATTGATGATTAATGATTGATGATTGATGATTGATGATTGATGATTGATGATTGGTGATTGATGATTGATGATTGATGATTGATGATTTATGATTTATGATTGATACCTGATGATTGCTGATTGGTAATTGATGATTGATTATTGATGATTGATGATTGATGATTGATGATTGATGATTGATGATTGATGATCGATGATTGATGATTGATGATTGATGATTGATGATTGATGATTGATGATTGATGATTGATGATTGATGATTAATGATTAATGATTGATAATTGATGATTGATGATTGACGATTGACGATTGTTGATTCATGATTGATGATTGATGATTGATGATTTATGATTGATGATTGATGATTGATGATTGATGATTGATGATTTATGATTGATGATTGATGATTGATGATTGATAATTGATCATTGGTGATTGATGAATGATGATTGATGATTGATGATTGATGATTGAGGATTGATGATTGATGATAGATGATTGATGATTTATGATTTATGATTCATACCTGATGATTGCTGATTGATAAATAATGATTGATGATTGATGATTTATGATTGATGATTGATGATTGATGATTGAAGATTGATGATTGATGATTGATGATCGATGATTGATGACTGATGATTGATTATTGATGATTAATAATTGATGATTGATTATTGATGATTGATGATTGAATATTGATGATTGATGATTGATGATTGATGAGTGATGATTGATGATTGATGATTGATGATTGATGATTGATGATTGACTATTGATGATAAATGATTGATAATTGATAATTGATGATTGATGATTGATGATTGATGATTGAATATTGATGATTGATGATTGATGATTGATGATTGATGATTGATACATGATGATTGCCGATTGATAATTGATGATTTATTATTGATGATTGATTATTGATGATTAATGATTGATGATTGATGATTGATGATTGATGATTGATGATTGATGATTGATGATTGAATATTGCTGATTGATGATTGATGATTGATACATGATGATTGCCGATTGATAATCGATGATGGATGATTGATACATGATGATTGCCGATTGATAATTGATGATGGATAATTGATGACTGATGATTGATGATTGATGATTGATGATTGATGATTGATGATTGATGATTGATGATTGATGATTGATGATTGATGACTGATGATTGATGATTGATGATTGATGAATGATGATTGATGATCGATGATAGATGATTGATGATTGATGATTGATGATTGATGATTGATGATTGATGATTGATGATTGATGATTGATGATTGATGATTGATGATTTATGATTTATGATTGATGATTGATGATTGATGATTGATGATTGATGATTGATGATTGATGATTGATGATTGATGATTGATGATTGATCATTGATGATCGATGATTGATGATTGATGATTGATGATTGCTGATAGGTGATTGATGTTTGATGATTGATGACTGATGATTGATTATTGATGATTAATGATTGATGATTGATTATTGATGATTGATGATTGAATATTGATGATTGATGATTGATGATTGATGATTGATGATTGATTATTGATGAATAATGATTGATGATTGATGATTGATGATTGAATATTGATGATTGATGATTGATGATTGATGATTGATACATGATGATTGCCGATTGATAATTGATGATGGATGATTGATGATTGATGATTGATGATTGATGATTGATGATTGATTATTGATTATTGATGATTAATGATTGATGATTGATGATTGATAATTGATGATTGATGATTGAATATTGATGATTGATGATTGATGATTGATGATTGATGATTGATACATGATGATTGCCGATTGATAATTGATGATGGATGATTGATGATTGATGATTGATGATTGATGATTGATGATTAATGATTGATGATTGATGATTGATGATTGATGATTGATGATTGATGATTGATGATTGATGATTGATGATTGATGATTGATGATTGATGATTGATGATTGATGATTGATGATTATGTTTTGATGTTTATGTTTGAAGATCGATGATTGATGATTGATGATTGATGATTGATGATTGATAATTGATGATTGATGATTGATGATTGATGATTAAGGATTGATGATTGCTGATAGGTGATTGATGTTTGATGATTGATGATTGCAAACTGATGATTGATGATTAATGGTTGAAGATTGATGATTGCAAATTGATTATTGATGATTGATAATTGATGAGTGATGATTGATAAGTGGTGATTGATAATTGATGATTGATGATTGATGGTTCAAGATTGATGATTGCAAATTGATGATTGATGATTGCTGATTGATGATTGATGATTGATGATTGATGATTGATGATTGATGATTGAGGATTGATGATTGATGATTGATGATTGATGATTGATGATTGATGATTGATGATTGATGATTGATGATTGATGATTGATGATTGATGATTGATGTTTGATGATTGATGATTGATGATTGATGATTGATGATTGGTGATTGATGATTGATGATTGATGATTGATGATTGATGATTGATGATTGATGATTGATGATTGATGATTTATGATTTATGATTGATACCTGATGATTGATGATTGATAATTGATGATTGATGATTGATGATTAATGATTGATAATTGATGATTGATGATTGATGATTGATGATTGATGATTGATGATTGATGATTGATGATTGATGATTGATGATTAATGATTGATAATTGATGATTGATGATTGATGATTGATGATTGAATATTGAAGATTGATGATTGATGATTGATGATTGATGATTGATGATTGATGATTGATTATTGATGATCGATGATAGATGATTGATGATTGATGATTGATGATTGATGATCGTTGATTGATGATTGATGATTGAATATTGAAGATTGATGATTGATGATTGATGATTGATGATTGATGATTGATGATTGATGATTGATGATTGATGATCGATGATAGATGATTGAGTATTGATGATTGATGATTGATGACTGATGATTGATGATTGATGATTGATGATTGATGATTGATGATTGATGATTGATGATTGATGATTGATGATTGATACATGATGATTGCCGATTGATAATTGATGATGGATGATTGATGATTGATGATTGATGATTGATGATTGATGATTGATGATTGATGATTGATGATTGGTGATTGATGATTGATGATTGATGATTGATGATTGATGATTGATGATTGATGATTGATGATTGATGATTGATGATTGATGATTGATGATTGATGATTGATGATTGGTGATTGATGATTGATGATTGATGATTGATGATTGATGATTGATGATTGATGATTGATGATCGATGATAGATGATTGATGATTGATGATTGATGATTGATGATTGATGATCGTTAATTGATGATTGAATATTGAAGATTGATGATTGATGATTGATGAGTGATGATCGATGATTGATGATTGATGATCGATGATTGATGATTGATGATCGATGATAGATGATTGATGATTGATTATTGATGATTGATGATTGATGACTGATGATTGATGATTGATGATTGATGATTGATGATTGATGATTGATGATCGATCATAGATGATTGATGATTGATGATTGATGATTGATGATTGATGATTGGTGATTGATGATTGATTATTGATGATTTATGATTGATGATAGATGATTGATGATTGATGATTGATGATTGATGATTGATGATTGATGATTGATGATTGATGATTGATGATTGATGATTGATGATTGATGATTGCTGATAGGTGATTGATGTTTGATGATTGATGACTGATGATTGATTATTGATGATTAATGATTGATGATTGATTATTGATGATTGATGATTGAATATTGATGATTGATGATTGATGATTGATGATTGATGATTGATGATTGATGATTGATTATTGATGATTAATGATTGATTATTGAGGATTGATGATTGATGATAGATGATTGCTGATTGATGATTGATGATTGATGATTGATGATTGATGATTGATGATTGATGATTGATGATGGATAATTGATGATTGATGATTGATGATTGATGATTGATGATTGATGATTAATGATTGATGATTGATGATTGTTGATTGATGATTGATGATTGATGATTGATGATTGAATATTGATGATTGATGATTGATGATTGATACATGATGATTGCCGATTGATAATCGATGATGGATGATTGATACATGATGATTGCCGATTGATAATTGATGATGGATAATTGATGACTGATGATTGATGATTGATGATTGATGATTGATGATTGATGATTGATGATTGATGATTGATGATTGATGATTGATGACTGATGATTGATGATTGATGATTGATGATTGATGATTGATACATGATGATTGCCGATTGATAATTGATGATGGATGATTGATGATTGATGATTGATGATTGATGATTGCTGATTGATGATTGATGATTGATGATTGAATATTGATGATTGATGATTGATGCTTGATGATTGATGATTGATGATTGATGATTGATGATTGATGATTGATGATTGATGACTGATGATTGATGATTGATGATTGATGAGTGATGATTGATGATTGATGATTGATGATCGATGATTAATTGTTGATGATTGATGATTCATGATTGATGATTGATGATTGATGACTGATGATTGATGATTGATGATTGATGATTGATGATTGATGATTGATGACTGATGAATGATGATTGATGATTGATGATTGATGATTGATGATTGATGATTGATGATTGATGATTGATGATTGATGATTGATGATTGATGATTGATGATTGATGATTGATGACTGATGATTGATGATTGATTAATGATTATTGATGAATGATGATTGATGATTGATGACTGATGATTGATGATTTATGATTGATTATTGATGATTGATGATTGGATATTGATGATTGATGATTAATGACTGATGATTGATGATTGATGATTGATGATTGATGATTGATAATTGATAATTGATGATTGATGATTGATGATTGATGACCGATGATCGCTGATTGATACTTGATGATTGAGGATTAATGATTGATGATAGATGATTGATGTTTGATTATTGATGATTGATGATTGGCGATTGATGATTGATGATTGATGATTGATGATTGATGATTGATGATTGATGATTGATGATTGATGATTGCAAATTAATGATTGATGATTGATGATTGATTGTTGATGATTGATGATTGAGGATTGATGATTTATGATTGATGATTGATGATTGATGATTGATGATTGATGATTGATGCTTGATGATTGATGATTGTTGATTGATGATTGATGATTGATGATTGATGATTGATGATTGATGATTGATGATTGATGATTGATGATTGATGATTGATGATTGATGATCGATGATTGATGATTGATGATTGATGATTGATGATTGATGATTGATGATTGATGATTGATGATTGATGATTGATAAGTGATGATTGATGATTGATGATTGATGACTGATGATTGAATATTGATGATTGATGTTTGATGATTGACGATTGATAATTGATGATTGATGATTGATTATTGATGATTGATGATTGTTGATTGATGATTTATGATTGATGATTGATGATTGATGATTGATGATTCATGATTCATGATTCATGATTCATGATTCATGATTGATGATTGATGATTGATGAGCGGTGATTGATGATTGATGATTTATGATTTATGATTGATACCTGATGATTGCTGATTGATAATTGATGATTGATGATTGATGATTGTTGTGTGAAGATTGATGATTGATGATTGATGATTGACGATTGATGATTGATGACTTGTGATTGAATATTGATGATTGATGTTTGATGATTGATGATTGATAATTGATGATTGATGATTGATTATTGATGATTGATGATTGTTGATTGATGATTTATGATTGATGATTGATGATTGATGATTGATGATTCATGATTCATGATTCATGATTCATGATTGATGATTGATGATTGATGAGCGGTGATTGATGATTGATGATTTATGATTTATGATTGATACCTGATGATTGCTGATTGATAATTGATGATTGATGATTGATGATTGTTGTGTGAAGATTGATGATTGATGATTGATGATTGATGATTGATGATTGATGATTGATGCTTGATGATTGATGATTGTTGATTGATGATTGGTGATTGATGATTTATGATTGATGATTGATGATTGATGATTGATGATTGATGATTGATGATTGATGACTGATGCTTGATGATTGATGATTGATGATTGATACTTGATGATTGATGATTGATGATTGATGATTGATGAGTGATGATTGATGATTGATGATTGATGATTGATGATTGATGATTGATGATTGATGATTGATGATTGATGATTGATGATTGATGATTGATGATTGATGATTGATGATTGATTATTGATGATTAATGATTGATGATTGATTATTGATGATTGATGATTGATGATTGATGATTGATGATTGAATATTGATGATTGATGATTGATGATTAATGATTGATGATTGATTATTGATGATTGATGATTGAATATTGATGATTGATGATTGATGATTGGTGATTGCTGATTGCTGATTGATGATTGATGATTGATGATTGATGATTGATGATTGCTAATAGGTGATTGAAGTTTGATGATTGATGATTGATGATTGATGATTGATGGTACATGATTGATGATTGCAAACTGATGATTGATGATTAATCTTTGAAGACTGATGATTGCAAATTGATGATTGATGATTGATGATTGATGAGTGATGATTGATAATTGATGATTGATGATAAATGATTGATGATTGATGATTGATGATTGATGATTGATGATTGATGATTGATGATTGATGAATTATGATTGATGATTGAAGATTGAGGATTGATGATCGATGATAGATTATTGATGATTGATGGTTCAAGATTGATGATTGCAAATTGATGATTGATGATTGATGTTTGATGATTGGTGATTGATGATTGATAATTGATGATTGAAGATTGATGATTGATGATTGATAATTGATGATTGATAATTGATGATTGATGATTGATGATTGATGATTGGTGATTGATGATTGATGATTGATGATTGATGATTGAATATTGATGATTGATGATTGATGATTAATGATTGATGATTGATTATTGATGATTGATGATTGAATATTGATGATTGATGATTGATGATTGGTGATTGCTGATTGCTGATTGATGATTGATGATTGATGATTGATGATTGATGATTGCTAATAGGTGATTGAAGTTTGATGATTGATGATTGATGATTGATGATTGATGGTACATGATTGATGATTGCAAACTGATGATTGATGATTAATCTTTGAAGACTGATGATTGCAAATTGATGATTGATGATTGATGATTGATGAGTGATGATTGATAATTGATGATTGATGATAAATGATTGATGATTGATGATTGATGATTGATGATTGATGATTGATGATTGATGATTGATGAATTATGATTGATGATTGAAGATTGAGGATTGATGATCGATGATAGATTATTGATGATTGATGGTTCAAGATTGATGATTGCAAATTGATGATTGATGATTGATGTTTGATGATTGATGATTGATTATTGATGATTGATGATTGATGATTGATGATTGATGATTGATGATTGATGATTGATGATTGATGATTGATGATTGATGATTGATGATTGATGATTGATGATTGATGATTGATGATTGATGATTGATGATTGATGATTGATGATTGATGATTGATGAATGATGATTGATGATTGATGATTGATGATTGATGATTGATGATTGATGATTGATGATAGATGATTGATGATTGCTGATTGATGATTGATGGTTGAAGACTGGTGATTGCAAATTGATGACTGATGGTTGATGATTGCTTATTGGTGATTGCTGATTGATGATTGATGATTGTTGATTGATGATTTATGATTGATGATTGATGATTGATGAGTGATGATTGATGATTGATGATTGATGATTAATGATTGATGATTGATGATTGATGATTGATGATTGATGATTGATGATTGATGATTGATGATTGATGAATGATGATTGCTAATTGATGATTGATGATTGGTGTTTGTTGATTGATGATTGATGATTGATGATTGATGATTGATGATTGATGATTGATGATTGATGATTGATGATAGATGATTGATGATTGCTGATTGATGATTGATGGTTGAAGACTGATGATTGCAAATTATTGACTGATGGTTGATGATTGATTATTGATGATTGCTGATTGATGATTGATGATTGTTAATTGATTATTGATGATTGATGATTGATGATTGATGATTGATGATTGATGGTTGATGATTGATGATTGATGATTGCAAATTGATGATTGATGATTGATGTTTGATGATTGGTGATTGATGATTGATAATTGATGATTGAAGATTGATGATTGATGATTGATAATTGATGATTGATAATTGATGATTGATGATTGATGATTGATGATTGGTGATTGATGATTGATGATTGATGATTGATGATTGATGATTGATGATTGCTGATTGATGATTGATGATTGATTATTGATGATTGATGATTGATGATTGATGATTGATGATTGATGATTGATGATTGATGATTGATGATTGATGATTGATGATTGATGATTGATGATTGATGATTGATGATTGATGATTGATGATTGATGATTGATGATTGATGATTGATGATTGATGATTGATGATTGATGATTGATGATTGATGATTGATGATTGATGATTGTTGATTGATGATTGGTGATTGATGATTTATGATTGATGATTGATGATTGATGATTGATGATTGATGATTGATGACTGATGCTTGATGATTGATGATTGATGATTGATACTTGATGATTGATGATTGATGATTGATGATTGATGAGTGATGATTGATGATTGATGATTGATGATTGATGATTGATGATTGATGATTGATGATTGATGATTGATGATTGATGATTGATGATTGATGATTGATGATTGATTATTGATGATTAATGATTGATGATTGATTATTGATGATTGATGATTGATGATTGATGATTGATGATTGAATATTGATGATTGATGATTGATGATTAATGATTGATGATTGATTATTGATGATTGATGATTGAATATTGATGATTGATGATTGATGATTGGTGATTGCTGATTGCTGATTGATGATTGATGATTGATGATTGATGATTGATGATTGCTAATAGGTGATTGAAGTTTGATGATTGATGATTGATGATTGATGATTGATGGTACATGATTGATGATTGCAAACTGATGATTGATGATTAATCTTTGAAGACTGATGATTGCAAATTGATGATTGATGATTGATGATTGATGAGTGATGATTGATAATTGATGATTGATGATAAATGATTGATGATTGATGATTGATGATTGATGATTGATGATTGATGATTGATGATTGATGAATTATGATTGATGATTGAAGATTGAGGATTGATGATCGATGATAGATTATTGATGATTGATGGTTCAAGATTGATGATTGCAAATTGATGATTGATGATTGATGTTTGATGATTGGTGATTGATGATTGATAATTGATGATTGAAGATTGATGATTGATGATTGATAATTGATGATTGATAATTGATGATTGATGATTGATGATTGATGATTGGTGATTGATGATTGATGATTGATGATTGATGATTGATGATTGATGATTGATGATTGCTGATTGATGATTGATGATTGATTATTGATGATTGATGATTGATGATTGATGATTGATGATTGATGATTGATGATTGATGATTGATGATTGATGATTGATGATTGATGATTGATGATTGATGATTGATGATTGATGATTGATGATTGATGATTGATGATTGATGATTGATGATTGATGATTGATGATTGATGATTGATGATTGATGATTGATGATTGATGATAGATGATTGATGATTGCTGATTGATGATTGATGGTTGAAGACTGGTGATTGCAAATTGATGACTGATGGTTGATGATTGCTTATTGGTGATTGCTGATTGATGATTGATGATTGTTGATTGATGATTTATGATTGATGATTGATGATTGATGAGTGATGATTGATGATTGATGATTGATGATTAATGATTGATGATTGATGATTGATGATTGATGATTGATGATTGATGATTGATGATTGATGATTGATACTTGATGATTGCTAATTGATGATTGATGATTGGTGTTTGTTGATTGATGATTGATGATTGATGATTGATGATTGATGATTGATGATTGATGATTGATGATTGATGATAGATGATTGATGATTGCTGATTGATGATTGATGGTTGAAGACTGATGATTGCAAATTATTGACTGATGGTTGATGATTGATTATTGATGATTGCTGATTGATGATTGATGATTGTTAATTGATGATTGATGATTGATGATTGATGATTGATGATTGATGATTGATGATTGATGATTGATGATTGATGATTGATGATTGATGATTGATGATTGATGATTGATGATTGAGGATTGATGTTTGGTGATTGATGATTGATGATTAATGATTGACGATTGATGATTGATGATTAAAGAATGATGATTGATGATTGATGATTGATGATTGATGATGGATGATTGATAATTGATGATTGATGATTGATGATTGATGATTGATGATTGATGATTGATGATTGATGATTAATCATTGATTAATGATCATTGATGATTGATGATTGATGATTGATGATTGATGATTGATGACTGATGATTGATGATTGATGATTGATGATTGATGATTGATGATTGATGATTGATGATAGATGATCAAAGATTGAAGATTGATGATTGATGATTGATGATTGATGATTGATGATAGCTGATTGATGATTGTTGATCGATCATTGATGATTGATGATTGATGATTAATCATTGATTATTGATCATTGATGATTGATGATTGATGATTGATGATTGATAATTGATGATTGATGATTGACGATTGATGATTGATGATAGATGATTGATGATTGATGATTGATGATTGAGGATTGATGATTGAAGAATGATGATTGATGATTGCTGACTGATGATTGATGATTGATGATTGATGATTGATGATTGATGATTGATGATTGATGATTGATGATTGATGATTGATGATTGATGATTGATGATTGATGATTGATGATTGATGATTGATGATTGATGATTGATGATTGATGTTTGATGATTGATGATTGATGATGGATGATTGGTAATTGGTGACTGATGATTGATGATTGATGATTGATGATTGATGACTGATGATAAATTATTGATCATTGATGATTGATCATTGATGATTGATCATTGATGATTGATGATTGATGATTGATGATTGATGATTGATGATTGATGATTGATGATTGATGATTGATGATTGATGATTGATGATTGATGATTTATGATTGATGATTGATGGTTGATGATTGATGATTGATAATTAATTACCTACGATTGATGATTGATGATTGATGGTTGATGATTGATGATTGATGATTGATGATTGATGATTGATGATTGATGATTGATGATTGATGATTGATGATTGATGATTGATGATTGATGATTGATGATTGATGATTGATGATTGATGATTAATAATTGATGATTGATGATTGATGATTGATGATTGTTGATTGATGATTGATGATTGATGATTGATGATTGATGATTGATGGTTGATGATTGATGATTGATAATTAATTATCGATGATTGATGATTGATGATTGATGATAGATGATTGATAATTGATGATTGATGATTGATGATTGATGATTGATGATTGATGATTGATGATTGATGATTGATGATTAATGATTGATGATTGATGATTGATGATTGATGATTGATGGTTGATGATTGATGATTGATAATTAATTATCGATGATTGATGATTGATGGTTGATGATTGATGATTGATGATTGATGATTGATGATTGATGATTGATGATTGATGATTGATGATTGATGATTGATGATTGATGATTGATGATTGATGATTGATGATTGATGGTTGAAAACTGATGATTGCAAATTGATGACTGATGGTTGATGATTGATTATTGATGATTGCTGATTGATGATTGATGATTGTTGATTGATGATTGATGATTGTTGATTGATGATTGATGATTGATGATTGATTATTGATGATTGCTGATTGATGATTGATGATTGTTGATTGATGATTGATGATTGATGATTGATGATTGACGATTGATGATTGATGATTGATGATTGATGATTGATGATTGATGATTGATGATTGATGATTGATGATTGATGATTGATGATTGATGATTGATTATTGATGATTGATGATTGATGATTGATGATTGATACTTGATGATTGATGATTGATGATTGAGGATTGATGATTGATGATTGATGATTGATGATTGATGATTGATGATTGATGATTGATGATTGATGATTGATGATTGATGATTGATGGTTGATGATTGATGATTGATAATTAATTATCGATGATTGATGATTGATGGTTGATGATTGATGATTGATGATTGATGATTGATGATTGATGATTGATGATTGATGATTGATGATTGATGATTGATGATTGATGATTGATGATTGATGATTGATGGTTGAAAACTGATGATTGCAAATTGATGACTGATGGTTGATGATTGATTATTGATGATTGCTGATTGATGATTGATGATTGTTGATTGATGATTGATGATTGTTGATTGATGATTGATGATTGATGATTGATGATTGATTATTGATGATTGCTGATTGATGATTGATGATTGTTGATTGATGATTGATGATTGATGATTGATGATTGATGATTGATGATAGATGATTGATGATTGCTGATTGATGATTGATGGTTGAAGACTGATGATTGCAAATTGATGACTGATGGTTGATGATTGATTATTGATGATTGCTGATTGATGATTGATGATTGTTGATTGATGATTGATGATTGATGATTGATGATTGATGATTAATAATTGATGAGTGATGATTGATGATTGTTGATTGATGATTTATGATTGATGATTGATGTTTGATGATTGATGATTGATGATTGATGATTGATGATTGATGATTGATGATTGATGATTGATGAGCGGTGATTGATGATTGATGATTAACGATTTATGATTGATACTTGATGATTGCTGATTGATAATTGATAATTGATGATTGATGATTGATGATTGATGAGTGAAGATTGATGATTGATGATTGATGATTAATGATTGACGATTGATGATTAATGGTTGATGATTGAGGATTGATGATTGAAGATTGATGATTGACTATTGATGATTGATGATTGATGATTGATGATTTATGATTGATGATTGATGATTGATGATTGATGATTGATGATTGATGATTGATGATTGATGGTTGAAGATTGATTATTGATGATTGATGATTCAAGATTGATGATTGATTATTGATGATTAATAATTGATGATTGATGATTGATGGTTGATGATTGATGATTGATGATTGATGATTGATGATTGATGATTAATGATTGATGATTGATGATTGATGATTGATGATTGATGATTGATGATTGATGATTGATGATTGATGATTGATGATTGATGATTGATGATTGATGATTGATGATTGATGATTGATGATTGATGATTGATGATTGCTGATAGGTGATTGATGTTTGATGATTGATGATTGATGATTGATTATTGATTATTGATAATTAGTGATTGATGATTGATGATTGATGATTGATGGTTGAATATTGATGATTGAGGATTGATGATTGATGATTGATGATTGATACATGATGATTGATGATTGATGATTGATGATTGATGATTGATGATTGATGATTGATGATTGATGATTGATGATTGATGATTGATGATTGCTGATAGGTGATTGATGTTTGATGATTGGTGATTGATGATTGATTATTGATGATTAGTGATTGATGATTGATGATTGATAATTGATGATTGATGATTGATGATTGATGATCGATGTTGGTGATTGATGATTGATGATTGATGATTGATGATTGATGATTGGTGATTGATGATTGGAAATTGATGATTGATGATTGATGATTGATGATTGATGATTGATGATTGATGATTGATGATTGATGATTGATGATTTATGATTGATGATTGATGATTGATGATTGATGGTTGAAGATTGATTATTGATGATTGATGATTCAAGATTGATTATTGATTTTTGATGATTAAAAATTGATGATTGATGATTGATGGTTGATGATTGATGATTGATGGTTGATGATTGATGATTGATGATTGATGATTAATGATTGATGATTGATGATTGATGATTGATGATTGATGATTGATGATTGATGATTGATGATTGATGATTGATGATTGATGATTGATGATTGATGATTGCTGATAGGAAATTGATGTTTGATGATTGATGATTGATGATTGATTATTGATGATTAGTGATTGATGATTGATAATTGATGATTGATGATTGATGATTGATGATTGATGATCGATGATTGATGATTGATGATTGATGATTAATGATTGATGATTGATGATTGGTGATTGATGATTGGTGATTGATGATTGATGATTGATGATTGCTGATAGGTGATTGATGATTGATGATTGATGATTGACTATTGATGATTGATGATTGATGATTGATGATTTATGATTGATGATTGATGATTGATGATTGATGATTGATGATTGATGGTTGAAGATTGATTATTGATGATTGATGATTCAAGATTGATGATTGATTATTGATGATTAATAATTGATGATTGATGATTGATGGTTGATGATTGATGATTGATGATTGATGATTGATGATTAATGATTGATGATTGATGATTGATGATTGATGATTGATGATTGATGATTGATGATTGATGATTGATGATTGATGATTGATGATTGATGATTGATGATTGATGATTGATGATTGATGATTGATGATTGATGATTGATGATTGCTGATAGGTGATTGATGTTTGATGATTGATGATTGATTATTGATGATTAGTGATTGATGATTGATGATTGATAATTGATGATTGATGATTGATGATTGATGATCGATGGTTGGTGATTGATGATTGATGATTGATGATTGATGATTGATGATTGATGATTGATGATTGATGATTGATGATTGATGATTGGTGATTGATAATTGGTGATTGATGATTGATGATTGATGATTGATGATTGATGATTGATGATTGATGATTGATGATTGATGATTGATGATTGATGATTGATGATTGATGATTGATGATTGATGATTGATGACTGATGATTGATGATTGATGATTGATGATTGATGATTGATGATTGATGATTGATGATTGATGATTTATGATTTATGATTTATGATTGATGATTGATGATTGATGATTGATGATTGATGATTGATGATTGATGATTGGTGATTGATGATTGATGATTGATGATTGATGATTGATGATTGATGACTGATGATTGACGATTGATGATTGATTATCGATGATTGATGATTGGATATTGATGATTGATGATTAATGATTGATGATTGATGATTGGTGATTGATGATTGATGATTGATGATTGATGATTGATGATTGATGATTGATGATTGATGATTTATGATTGATAATTGATGATTGATGATTGATGATTGATGACCGATGATCGATGATTGATACTTGATGATTGAGGATTGATGATTGATGATAGATGATTGATGTTTGATTATTGATGATTGATGATGGGCGATTGATGATTGATGATTGACGATTGATGATTGATTATTGATGATTGATGATTGGATATTGATGATTGATGATTGATGATTGATGATTGGTGATTGATGATTGATGATTGATGATTGATGATTGATGATTGATGATTGATGATTGATGATTGATGATTTATGATTGATAATTGATGATTGATGATTGATGATTGATGACCGATGATCGATGATTGATACTTGATGATTGAGGATTGATGATTGATGATGAATAATTGATGATTGATGATCGATGATTGATGATTGATGATTGATGATTGATGATTGATGATTGATGATTGATGATTGCTGATAGGTGGTTGAAGTTTGATGATTGCTGACTGATGATTGATTATTGATGATTAATGATTGATGATTTATTATTGATGATTGATGATTGAATATTGATGATTGATGTTTGATGATTGATGATTGATGATTGATGATTGATGATTGATTATTGATGATTACTGATTGATGAATGATGATTGATAATTGATGATTGATGATTGATGATTGATAATTGATGATTGATGATTGATGATTGATACATGATGATTGCCGATTGATAATTGATGATTGATGATTGATGATTGATTATTGATGATTGATGATTGATGATTGATGATTGATAAGTGATGATTGATGATTGGTGATTGATGATTGATGATTGATGATTGATGATTGATGACTGATGATTGATGATTTATGATTGATTATTGATACTTGATGATTGCCGATTGATAATTGATGATTGATGATTGATGATTGACGATTGATGATTGATGACTGATGATTGATGATTGATGATTGATGGTTGATGATCGATGAATGATTATTGATGATTGATGATTGATGATTGATGATTGATGATTGATGATTGATGGTTGATGATTGATGATTGATGATTGATGGTTGATGATTGTTAATTGATGATCGATGATTGATGATTGATTATTGATGATTGATGATTGAATATTGATGATTGATGATTGATGATTGTTGATTGATGATTAATAATTGATGATTGGTGATTGATGATTGATGATCGATGATTGATGATTGATGATTGATGATTGATGATTGATGATTGATGACTGATGATTGATGATTGATGATTGATGATTGATGATTGATGATTGATGATTGATGATTGATGATCGATGAATAATGATTGATGATTGATGATTGATGATTGATGATTGATGATTGATGATTGATGATTGATGATTGATGATTGATGATTTATGATTTATGATTGATGATTGATGATTGATGATTGATGATTGATGATTGATGATTGGTGATTGATGATTGATGATTGATGATTGATGATTGATGATTGATGACTGATGATTGACGATTGATGATTGATTATTGATGATTGATGATTGGATATTGATGATTGATGATTAATGATTGTTGATTGATGATTGGTGATTGATGATTGATGATTGATGATTGATGATTGATGATTGATGATTGATGATTTATGATTGATAATTGATGATTGATGATTGATGACCGATGATCGATGATTGATACTTGATGATTGAGGATTGCTGATTGATTATTGATAATTGATGATTGATGATCGATGATTGATGATTGAAGATTGATGATTGATGATTGATAATTGATGATTGCTGATAGGTGGTTGAAGTTTGATGATTGCTGACTGATGATTGATTATTGATGATTAATGATTGATGATTGATTATTGATGATTGATGATTGAATATTGATGATTGATGTTTGATGATTGATGATTGATGATTGATGATTGATTATTGATGATTACTGATTGATGAATGATGATTGATGATTGATGATTGATGATTGATGATTGATGATTGATAATTGATGATTGATGATTGATGATTGATACATGATGATTGCCGATTGATAATTGATGATTGATGATTGATGATTGATTATTGATGATTGATTATTGATGATTGATGATTGATGATTGATAAGTGATGATTGATGATTGGTGATTGATGATTGATGATTGATGATTGATGATTGATGACTGATGATTGATGATTTATGATTGATTATTGATTCTTGATGATTGCCGATACATAATTGATGATTGATGATTGATGATTGATGATTGACGATTGATGATTGATGACTGATGATTGATGATTGATGATTGATGGTTGATGATCGATGAATGATTATTGATGATTGATGATTGATGATTGATGATTGATGATTGATGATTGATGATTGATGATTGATGATTGATGATTGATGGTTGATGATTGATGATTGATGATTGATGGTTGATGATTGTTAATTGATGATCGATGATTGATGATTGATTATTGATGATTGATGATTGAATATTGATGATTGATGATTGTTGATTGATGATTAATGATTGATGATTGGTGATTGATGATTGATGATCGATGATTGATGATTGATGATTGATGATTGATGATTGATGATTGGTGACTGATGATTGATGATTGATGATTGATGATTGATGATTGATGATTGATGATTGATGATCGATGAATAATGATTGATGATTGATGATTGATGATTGATGATTGATGATTGATGATTGATGATTGATGATTGATGATTGATGATTGATGATTGATGATTGATGATTGATGATTGATGATTGATGATTGATGATTGATGATTGATGATTGTTGATTGATGATTAATGATTGATGATTGGTGATTGATGATTGATGATCGATGATTGATGATTGATGATTGATGATTGATGATTGATGATTGATGATTGATGACTGATGATTGATGATTGATGATTGATGATTGATGATTGATGATTGATGATTGATGATTGATGATTGATGATTGATGATCGATGAATAATGATTGATGATTGATGATTGATGATTGATGATTGATGATTGATGATTGATGATTGATGATTGATGATTGATGATTGATGATTGATGATTGATGATTGATGATTGATGATTGATGATTGATGATTGATGATTGATGATTTATGATTTATGATTTATGATTGATGATTGATGATTGATGATTGATGATTGATGATTGATGATTGATGATTGGTGATTGATGATTGATGATTGATGAGTGATGATTGATGATTGATAATTGATGATTGATGATTGATGATTGATGATTGCTGATTGATGATTGATGATTGATGATTGATGATTGATGATTGATGGCTGATGCTAAATGATTGATGATTGATGATTGATGATTGATGATTGATGATTGATGATTGATGATTGATGATTGATGATTGATAATTGATGATTGATGATTGATGATTTATGATTGATGATTGATGATTGATGATTGATGATTGATGATTGATGATTGATGATTGATGATTGATGATTGATGATTGATACTTGATGATTGATGATTGATGATTGATGATTGATGATTGATGAGTGATGATTGATGATTGATGATTGATGATTGATGATTGATGATTGATGATTGATGATTGATGATTGATGATTGATGATTGATGATTGATGATTGATGATTGATGATTGATTATTGATGATTAATGATTGATGATTGATTATTGATGATTGATTATTGATGATTGAATATTGATGATTGATGATTGATGATTAATGATTGATGATTGATGATTGATGATTAATGATTGATGATTGATTATTGATGATTGATTATTGAATATTGATGATTGATGATTGGTGATTGCTGATTGATGATTGATGATTGATGATTGATGATTAATGATTGATGATTGATGATTGATAATAGGTGATTGATGTTTGATGATTGATGATTGATGATTGATGGTACATGATTGATGATTGATGGTTGATGATTGATGATTGCAAATTAATGATTGATGATTAATGATTGATTGTTGATGATTGATGATTGATGATTGATGATTGATGATTGATGATTGATGATTGATGATTGATGATTGATGATTGAAGACTGATGATTGACGATTGATGATTGATTATTGATGATTGATGATTGATGATTGATGATTGATGATTAATGATTGATGATTGATGATTGATGATTGATGATTGATGATTGATGATTGATTATTGATGATTACTGATTGATGATTGATTATTGATGATTGATGATTGAATATTGATGATTGATGATTGATGATTAATGGTTGATGATTGATGATTAATGATTGATGATTGATTATTGATGATTGATGATTGAATATTGATGATTGATGATTGATGATTGGTGATTGCTGATTGATGATTGATGATTGATGATTACTGATTGATGATTGATGATTGATAATAGGTGATTGATGTTTGATGATTGATGATTGATGGTACATGAATGATGATTGATGGTTGATGATGGATGATTGCAAATTAATGATTGATGGTTGATGATTAATGATTGATTGTTGATGATTGATGATTGATGATTGATGACTGATGATTGACGATTGATGATTGATTATTGATAATTGATGATTGATGATTGATGAATGATGATTAATGATTGATGATTGATGATTGATGATTGATGATTGATGATTGATGATTGATGATTGATGATTGATGATTGATTATTGATGATTAATGATTGATGATTGATTATTGATGATTGATGATTGAATATTGATGATTGATGATTGATGATTAATGGTTGATGATTGATGATTGATGATTAATGATTGATGATTGATTATTGATGATTTATGATTGAATATTGATGATTGATGATTGGTGATTGCTGATTGATGATTGATGATTGATGATTAATGATTGATGATTGATGATTGATAATAGGTGATTGATGTTTGATGATTGATGATTGATGATTGATGATTGATGATTGATGATTGATGGTTGATGATGGATGATTGCAAATGATTGATTGATGATTGATGATTAATGATTGATTGTTGATGATTGATGATTGATGATTGATGACTGATGATTGACGATTGATGATTGATTATTGATAATTGATGATTGGATATTGATGATTGATGATTAATAATTGATGATTGATGATTGATGATTGATGATTGATGATTGATGATTGATGAGTGATGATTGATGATTGATGATTGATGATTGATGATTGATGATTGATGATTGATGATTGATGATTGATGATTGATTATTGATGATTAATGATTGATGATTGATTATTGATGATTGATGATTGATGATTGAATATTGATGATTGATGATTGATGATTGATGATTAATGATTGATGATTGATGATTGATGATTAATGATTGAGGATTGATTATTGATGATTGATGATTGAATATTGATGATTGATGATTGATGATTGGTGATTGCTGATTGATGATTGATGATTAATGATTGATGATTGATGATTGATAATAGGTGATTGATGTTTGATGATTGATGATTGATGATTGATGGTACATGATTGATGATTGATGGTTGATGATTGCAAATTAATGATTGATGATTAATGATTGATTGTTGATGATTGATGATTGATGATTGATGATTGATGATTGATGATTGATGATTGATGATTGATGATTGATGATTGATGATTGATGATTGATGACTGATGATTGACGATTGATGATTTATTATTGATGATTGATGCTTGGATATTGATGATTGATGATTAATGATTGATGATTGATGATTGATGATTGATGATTGATGATTGATGATTGATGATTGATGATTGATGATTGATGATTGATGATTGATAATTGATTATTGATGATTGATGATTGATGACCGATGATCGATGATTGATACTTGATGATTGAGGATTGATGATTGATGATAGATGATTGATGTTTGATTATTGATGATTGATGATGGGCGATTGATGATTGATGATTGATGGTTGATGATTGATGATTGCAAATTAATGATTGATGATTGATGATTAATGATTGATTGTTGATGATTGATGATTGATAATTGATGATTGATGATTGATGATTGATACTTGTTGATTGATGATTGATGATTGATGATTGATGATTGATGATTGATGATAGATGATTGTTGTTTGATTATTGATGATTGATGATGGGCGATTGATGATTGATGATTGATGATTGATGATTGATGGTTGATGATTGATGATTGCAAATTAATGATTGATGATTGATAATTAATGATTGATTGTTGATGATTGATGATTGAGGATTGATGATTTATGATTGATGATTGATGATTGATTATTGAGAATTGATGATTGATGCTTGATGATTGATGATTGTTGAGTGATGATTGATGATTGATGATTGATGATTGATGACTGATGATTGATGATTGATGATTGATGATTGATGGTTGATGATTGTTGATTGATGATTGATGATTGATGATTGATTATTGATGATTGATGATTGAATATTGATGATTGATGATTGATGATTGATGATTGTTGATTGATGATTAATGATTGATGATTGGTGATTGATGATTGATGATCGATGATTAATGATTGGTGATTGATGATTGATGATTGATGATTGATGATTGATGACTGATGATTGATGATTGATGATTGATGATTGATGATCGATGAATAATGATTGATGATTGATGAGTGATGATTGATGATTGATGATTGATGATTGATGATTGATGATTTATGATTTATGATTGATGATTAATGATTGATGATTGATGATTGATGATTGATGATTGATGATTGATGATTGATGATTGATGATTGATGATTGATGACTGATGATTGACGATTGATGATTGATTATTGATGATTGATGATTGGATATTGATGATTGATGATTAATGATTGTTGATTGATGATTGGTGATTGATGATTGATGATTGCTGATTGATGATTGATGATTGATGATTGATGATTTATGATTGATAATTGATGATTGATGATTGATGACCGATGATCGATGATTGATACTTGATGATTGAGGATTGCTGATTGATTATTGATAATTGATGATTGATGATCGATGATTGATGATTGATGATTGATGATTGATGATTGATGATTGATGATTGCTGATAGGTGGTTGAAGTTTGATGATTGCTGACTGATGATTGATTATTGATGATTAATGATTGATGATTGATTATTGATGATTGATGATTGAATATTGATGATTGATGTTTGATGATTGATGATTGATGATTGATGATTGATTATTGATGATTACTGATTGATGAATGATGATTGATGATTGATGATTGATGATTGATGATTGATGATTGATAATTGATGATTGATGATTGATGATTGATACATGATGATTGCCGATTGATAATTGATGATTGATGATTGATGATTGATTATTGATGATTGATTATTGATGATTGATGATTGATGATTGATAAGTGATGATTGATGATTGGTGATTGATGATTGATGATTGATGATTGATGATTGATGACTGATGATTGATGATTTATGATTGATTATTGATTCTTGATGATTGCCGATACATAATTGATGATTGATGATTGATGATTGATGATTGACGATTGATGATTGATGACTGATGATTGATGATTGATGATTGATGGTTGATGATCGATGAATGATTATTGATGATTGATGATTGATGATTGATGATTGATGATTGATGATTGATGATTGATGATTGATGGTTGATGATTGATGATTGATGATTGATGGTTGATGATTGTTAATTGATGATCGATGATTGATGATTGATTATTGATGATTGATGATTGAATATTAATGATTGATGATTGTTGATTGATGATTAATGATTGATGATTGGTGATTGATGATTGATGATCGATGATTGATGATTGATGATTGATGATTGATGATTGATGATTGATGACTGATGATTGATGATTGATGATTGATGATTGATGATTGATGATTGATGATCGATGAATAATGATTGATGATTGATGATTGATGATTGATGATTGATGATTGATGATTGATGATTGATGATTGATGATTGATGATTGATGATTGATGATTGATGATTGATGATTGATGATTGATGATTGATGATTGATGATTGATGATTGATGATTGATGATTGTTGATTGATGATTAATGATTGATGATTGGTGATTGATGATTGATGATCGATGATTGATGATTGATGATTGATGATTGATGATTGATGATTGATGATTGATGATTGATGACTGATGATTGATGATTGATGATTGATGATTGATGATTGATGATTGATGATTGATGATTGATGATTGATGATTGATGATTGATGATTGATGATCGATGAATAATGATTGATGATTGATGATTGATGATTGATGATTGATGATTGATGATTGATGATTGATGATTGATGATTGATGATTGATGATTGATGATTGATGATTGATGATTGATGATTTATGATTTATGATTTATGATTGATGATTGATGATTGATGATTGATGATTGATGATTGATGATTGATGATTGATGATTGGTGATTGATGATTGATGATTGATGAGTGATGATTGATGATTGATAATTGATGATTGATGATTGATGATTGATGATTGCTGATTGATGATTGATGATTGATGATTGATGATTGATGATTGATGGCTGATGCTAAATGATTGATGATTGATGATTGATGATTGATGATTGATGATTGATGATTGATGATTGATGATTGATGATTGATAATTGATGATTGATGATTGATGATTTATGATTGATGATTGATGATTGATGATTGATGATTGATGATTGATGATTGATGATTGATGATTGATGATTGATACTTGATGATTGATGATTGATGATTGATGATTGATGAGTGATGATTGATGATTGATGATTGATGATTGATGATTGATGATTGATGATTGATGATTGATGATTGATGATTGATGATTGATGATTGATGATTGATGATTGATGATTGATGATTGATTATTGATGATTAATGATTGATGATTGATTATTGATGATTGATTATTGATGATTGAATATTGATGATTGATGATTGATGATTAATGATTGATGATTGATGATTGATGATTAATGATTGATGATTGATTATTGATGATTGATGATTGAATATTGATGATTGATGATTGGTGATTGCTGATTGATGATTGATGATTGATGATTGATGATTAATGATTGATGATTGATGATTGATAATAGGTGATTGATGTTTGATGATTGATGATTGATGATTGATGGTACATGATTGATGATTGATGGTTGATGATTGATGATTGCAAATTAATGATTGATGATTAATGATTGATTGTTGATGATTGATGATTGATGATTGATGATTGATGATTGATGATTGATGATTGATGATTGATGATTGAAGACTGATGATTGACGATTGATGATTGATTATTGATGATTGATGATTGATGATTGATGATTGATGATTAATGATTGATGATTGATGATTGATGATTGATGATTGATGATTGATGATTGATTATTGATGATTACTGATTGATGATTGATTATTGATGATTGATGATTGAATATTGATGATTGATGATTGATGATTAATGGTTGATGATTGATGATTAATGATTGATGATTGATTATTGATGATTGATGATTGAATATTGATGATTGATGATTGATGATTGGTGATTGCTGATTGATGATTGATGATTGATGATTACTGATTGATGATTGATGATTGATAATAGGTGATTGATGTTTGATGATTGATGATTGATGGTACATGAATGATGATTGATGGTTGATGATGGATGATTGCAAATTAATGATTGATGGTTGATGATTAATGATTGATTGTTGATGATTGATGATTGATGATTGATGACTGATGATTGACGATTGATGATTGATTATTGATAATTGATGATTGATGATTGATGAATGATGATTAATGATTGATGATTGATGATTGATGATTGATGATTGATGATTGATGATTGATGATTGATGATTGATTATTGATGATTAATGATTGATGATTGATTATTGATGATTGATGATTGAATATTGATGATTGATGATTGATGATTAATGGTTGATGATTGATGATTGATGATTAATGATTGATGATTGATTATTGATGATTGATGATTGAATATTGATGATTGATGATTGATGATTGGTGATTGCTGATTGATGATTGATGATTGATGATTAATGATTGATGATTGATGATTGATAATAGGTGATTGATGTTTGATGATTGATGATTGATGATTGATGATTGATGATTGATGATTGATGGTTGATGATGGATGATTGCAAATGATTGATTGATGATTGATGATTAATGATTGATTGTTGATGATTGATGATTGATGATTGATGATTGATGATTGATGACTGATGATTGACGATTGATGATTGATTATTGATAATTGATGATTGGATATTGATGATTGATGATTAATAATTGATGATTGATGATTGATGATTGATGATTGATGATTGATGATTGATGAGTGATGATTGATGATTGATGATTGATGATTGATGATTGATGATTGATGATTGATGATTGATGATTGATTATCGATGATTGATGATTGGATATTGATGATTGATGATTAATGATTGATGATTGATGATTGGTGATTGATGATTGATGATTGATGATTGATGATTGATGATTGATGATTGATGATTGATGATTTATGATTGATAATTGATGATTGATGATTGATGATTGATGACCGATGATCGATGATTGATACTTGATGATTGAGGATTGATGATTGATGATAGATGATTGATGTTTGATTATTGATGATTGATGATGGGCGATTGATGATTGATGATTGACGATTGATGATTGATTATTGATGATTGATGATTGGATATTGATGATTGATGATTGATGATTGATGATTGGTGATTGATGATTGATGATTGATGATTGATGATTGATGATTGATGATTGATGATTGATGATTTATGATTGATAATTGATGATTGATGATTGATGATTGATGACCGATGATCGATGATTGATACTTGATGATTGAGGATTGATGATTGATGATGAATAATTGATGATTGATGATCGATGATTGATGATTGATGATTGATGATTGATGATTGATGATTGATGATTGCTGATAGGTGGTTGAAGTTTGATGATTGCTGACTGATGATTGATTATTGATGATTAATGATTGATGATTTATTATTGATGATTGATGATTGAATATTGATGATTGATGTTTGATGATTGATGATTGATGATTGATGATTGATGATTGATTATTGATGATTACTGATTGATGAATGATGATTGATAATTGATGATTGATGATTGATGATTGATAATTGATGATTGATGATTGATGATTGATACATGATGATTGCCGATTGATAATTGATGATTGATGATTGATGATTGATTATTGATGATTGATGATTGATGATTGATGATTGATAAGTGATGATTGATGATTGGTGATTGATGATTGATGATTGATGATTGATGATTGATGACTGATGATTGATGATTTATGATTGATTATTGATACTTGATGATTGCCGATTGATAATTGATGATTGATGATTGATGATTGACGATTGATGATTGATGACTGATGATTGATGATTGATGATTGATGGTTGATGATCGATGAATGATTATTGATGATTGATGATTGATGATTGATGATTGATGATTGATGATTGATGATTGATGGTTGATGATTGATGATTGATGATTGATGGTTGATGATTGTTAATTGATGATCGATGATTGATGATTGATTATTGATGATTGATGATTGAATATTGATGATTGATGATTGATGATTGTTGATTGATGATTAATAATTGATGATTGGTGATTGATGATTGATGATCGATGATTGATGATTGATGATTGATGATTGATGATTGATGATTGATGACTGATGATTGATGATTGATGATTGATGATTGATGATTGATGATTGATGATTGATGATTGATGATTGATGATTGATGATTGATGATCGATGAATAATGATTGATGATTGATGATTGATGATTGATGATTGATGATTGATGATTGATGATTGATGATTGATGATTGATGATTGATGATTGATGATTGATGATTTATGATTTATGATTGATGATTGATGATTGATGATTGATGATTGATGATTGATGATTGGTGATTGATGATTGATGATTGATGATTGATGATTGATGATTGATGACTGATGATTGACGATTGATGATTGATTATTGATGATTGATGATTGGATATTGATGATTGATGATTAATGATTGTTGATTGATGATTGGTGATTGATGATTGATGATTGATGATTGATGATTGATGATTGATGATTGATGATTTATGATTGATAATTGATGATTGATGATTGATGACCGATGATCGATGATTGATACTTGATGATTGAGGATTGCTGATTGATTATTGATAATTGATGATTGATGATCGATGATTGATGATTGATGATTGATGATTGATGATTGATGATTGATGATTGCTGATAGGTGGTTGAAGTTTGATGATTGCTGACTGATGATTGATTATTGATGATTAATGATTGATGATTGATTATTGATGATTGATGATTGAATATTGATGATTGATGTTTGATGATTGATGATTGATGATTGATGATTGATTATTGATGATTACTGATTGATGAATGATGATTGATGATTGATGATTGATGATTGATGATTGATGATTGATAATTGATGATTGATGATTGATGATTGATACATGATGATTGCCGATTGATAATTGATGATTGATGATTGATGATTGATTATTGATGATTGATTATTGATGATTGATGATTGATGATTGATAAGTGATGATTGATGATTGGTGATTGATGATTGATGATTGATGATTGATGATTGATGACTGATGATTGATGATTTATGATTGATTATTGATTCTTGATGATTGCCGATACATAATTGATGATTGATGATTGATGATTGATGATTGACGATTGATGATTGATGACTGATGATTGATGATTGATGATTGATGGTTGATGATCGATGAATGATTATTGATGATTGATGATTGATGATTGATGATTGATGATTGATGATTGATGATTGATGATTGATGATTGATGATTGATGGTTGATGATTGATGATTGATGATTGATGGTTGATGATTGTTAATTGATGATCGATGATTGATGATTGATTATTGATGATTGATGATTGAATATTGATGATTGATGATTGTTGATTGATGATTAATGATTGATGATTGGTGATTGATGATTGATGATCGATGATTGATGATTGATGATTGATGATTGATGATTGATGATTGATGATTGATGATTGATGACTGATGATTGATGATTGATGATTGATGATTGATGATTGATGATTGATGATCGATGAATAATGATTGATGATTGATGATTGATGATTGATGATTGATGATTGATGATTGATGATTGATGATTGATGATTGATGATTGATGATTGATGATTGATGATTGATGATTGATGATTGATGATTGATGATTGATGATTGATGATTGATGATTGTTGATTGATGATTAATGATTGATGATTGGTGATTGATGATTGATGATCGATGATTGATGATTGATGATTGATGATTGATGATTGATGATTGATGATTGATGACTGATGATTGATGATTGATGATTGATGATTGATGATTGATGATTGATGATTGATGATTGATGATTGATGATCGATGAATAATGATTGATGATTGATGATTGATGATTGATGATTGATGATTGATGATTGATGATTGATGATTGATGATTGATGATTGATGATTGATGATTGATGATTGATGATTGATGATTGATGATTGATGATTGATGATTGATGATTTATGATTTATGATTTATGATTGATGATTGATGATTGATGATTGATGATTGATGATTGATGATTGATGATTGATGATTGATGATTGGTGATTGATGATTGATGATTGATGAGTGATGATTGATGATTGATAATTGATGATTGATGATTGATGATTGATGATTGCTGATTGATGATTGATGATTGATGATTGATGATTGATGATTGATGGCTGATGCTAAATGATTGATGATTGATGATTGATGATTGATGATTGATGATTGATGATTGATGATTGATGATTGATGATTGATAATTGATGATTGATGATTGATGATTTATGATTGATGATTGATGATTGATGATTGATGATTGATGATTGATGATTGATGATTGATGATTGATACTTGATGATTGATGATTGATGATTGATGATTGATGATTGATGAGTGATGATTGATGATTGATGATTGATGATTGATGATTGATGATTGATGATTGATGATTGATGATTGATGATTGATGATTGATGATTGATGATTGATTATTGATGATTAATGATTGATGATTGATTATTGATGATTGATTATTGATGATTGAATATTGATGATTGATGATTGATGATTAATGATTGATGATTGATGATTGATGATTAATGATTGATGATTGATTATTGATGATTGATGATTGAATATTGATGATTGATGATTGGTGATTGCTGATTGATGATTGATGATTGATGATTGATGATTAATGATTGATGATTGATGATTGATAATAGGTGATTGATGTTTGATGATTGATGATTGATGATTGATGGTACATGATTGATGATTGATGGTTGATGATTGATGATTGCAAATTAATGATTGATGATTAATGATTGATTGTTGATGATTGATGATTGATGATTGATGATTGATGATTGATGATTGATGATTGATGATTGATGATTGAAGACTGATGATTGACGATTGATGATTGATTATTGATGATTGATGATTGATGATTGATGATTGATGATTAATGATTGATGATTGATGATTGATGATTGATGATTGATGATTGATGATTGATTATTGATGATTACTGATTGATGATTGATTATTGATGATTGATGATTGAATATTGATGATTGATGATTGATGATTAATGGTTGATGATTGATGATTAATGATTGATGATTGATTATTGATGATTGATGATTGAATATTGATGATTGATGATTGATGATTGGTGATTGCTGATTGATGATTGATGATTGATGATTACTGATTGATGATTGATGATTGATAATAGGTGATTGATGTTTGATGATTGATGATTGATGGTACATGAATGATGATTGATGGTTGATGATGGATGATTGCAAATTAATGATTGATGGTTGATGATTAATGATTGATTGTTGATGATTGATGATTGATGATTGATGACTGATGATTGACGATTGATGATTGATTATTGATAATTGATGATTGATGATTGATGAATGATGATTAATGATTGATGATTGATGATTGATGATTGATGATTGATGATTGATGATTGATGATTGATGATTGATGATTGATGATTGATTATTGATGATTAATGATTGATGATTGATTATTGATGATTGATGATTGAATATTGATGATTGATGATTGATGATTAATGGTTGATGATTGATGATTGATGATTAATGATTGATGATTGATTATTGATGATTGATGATTGAATATTGATGATTGATGATTGATGATTGGTGATTGCTGATTGATGATTGATGATTGATGATTAATGATTGATGATTGATGATTGATAATAGGTGATTGATGTTTGATGATTGATGATTGATGATTGATGATTGATGATTGATGATTGATGATTGATGATTGATGATTGATGGTTGATGATGGATGATTGCAAATGATTGATTGATGATTGATGATTAATGATTGATTGTTGATGATTGATGATTGATGATTGATGATTGATGATTGATGATTGATGACTGATGATTGACGATTGATGATTGATTATTGATAATTGATGATTGGATATTGATGATTGATGATTAATAATTGATGATTGATGATTGATGATTGATGATTGATGATTGATGAGTGATGATTGATGATTGATGATTGATGATTGATGATTGATGATTGATGATTGATGATTGATGATTGATTATTGATGATTAATGATTGATGATTGATTATTGATGATTGATGATTGATGATTGAATATTGATGATTGATGATTGATGATTGATGATTAATGATTGATGATTGATGATTGATGATTAATGATTGAGGATTGATTATTGATGATTGATGATTGAATATTGATGATTGATGATTGATGATTGGTGATTGCTGATTGATGATTGATGATTAATGATTGATGATTGATGATTGATAATAGGTGATTGATGTTTGATGATTGATGATTGATGATTGATGGTACATGATTGATGATTGATGGTTGATGATTGCAAATTAATGATTGATGATTGATGATTAATGATTGATTGTTGATGATTGATGATTGATGATTGATGATTGATGATTGATGATTGATGATTGATGATTGATGATTGATGATTGATGATTGATGATTGATGATTGATGACTGATGATTGACGATTGATGATTTATTATTGATGATTGATGCTTGGATATTGATGATTGATGATTAATGATTGATGATTGATGATTGATGATTGATGATTGATGATTGATGATTGATGATTGATGATTGATGATTGATAATTGATTATTGATGATTGATGATTGATGACCGATGATCGATGATTGATACTTGATGATTGAGGATTGATGATTGATGATAGATGATTGATGTTTGATTATTGATGATTGATGATGGGCGATTGATGATTGATGATTGATGGTTGATGATTGATGATTGCAAATTAATGATTGATGATTGATGATTAATGATTGATTGTTGATGATTGATGATTGATAATTGATGATTGATGATTGATGATTGATACTTGTTGATTGATGATTGATGATTGATGATTGATGATTGATGATTGATGATAGATGATTGTTGTTTGATTATTGATGATTGATGATGGGCGATTGATGATTGATGATTGATGATTGATGATTGATGGTTGATGATTGATGATTGCAAATTAATGATTGATGATTGATAATTAATGATTGATTGTTGATGATTGATGATTGAGGATTGATGATTTATGATTGATGATTGATGATTGATTATTGAGAATTGATGATTGATGCTTGATGATTGATGATTGTTGAGTGATGATTGATGATTGATGATTGATGACTGATGATTGATGATTGATGATTGATGATTGATGATTGATGGTTGATGATTGTTGATTGATGATTGATGATTGATGATTGATTATTGATGATTGATGATTGAATATTGATGATTGATGATTGATGATTGTTGATTGATGATTAATGATTGATGATTGGTGATTGATGATTGATGATCGATGATTAATGATTGGTGATTGATGATTGATGATTGATGATTGATGATTGATGACTGATGATTGATGATTGATGATTGATGATTGATGATCGATGAATAATGATTGATGATTGATGAGTGATGATTGATGATTGATGATTGATGATTGATGATTGATGATTTATGATTTATGATTGATGATTAATGATTGATGATTGATGATTGATGATTGATGATTGATGATTGATGATTGATGATTGATGATTGATGATTGATGATTGATGATTGATGATTGATGATTGATGATTGATGATTGATGATTGATGATTGATGACTAATGACTGACGATTGATGATTGATTATTGATGATTGATGATTGGATATTGATGATTGATGATTGACGATTGATGATTGATGATTGATGATTGATGATTGATGATTGATGATTGATGATTGATGATTGATGATTGATGATTGATGATTGATGATTGATAATTGATAATTGATGATTGATGATTGATGATTGATGACCGATGATCGATGATTGATACTTGATGATTGAGGATTGATGATTGATGATAGATGATTGATGTTTGATTATTGATGATTGCTGATGGGCGATTGATGATTGATGATTGATGATTGATGATTGATGATTGATGATTGATGATTGATGGTTGATGATTGATGATTGCAAATTAATGATTGATGATTGATGATTAATGATTGATTGTTGATGATTGATGATCGATGATCGATGATTGATGATTGATGATTGATGATTGATGATTGATGATTGATGATTGATGATTGATGATTGATGACTGATGATCGATAATTGATGATTGATTATTGATGATTGATGATTGGATATTGATGATTGATGATTAATGATTGATGATTGATAATTGATGATTGATGATTGATGATTGATGATTGTTGATTGATGATTGATAATTGATGATTGATGATTGATGATTGATGACCCATGATCGATGATTGATACTTGATGATTGAGGATTGATGATTGATGATAAATGATTGTTGTTTGATTATTGATGATTGATGATGGGCGATTGTTGATTGATGATTGATGATTGATGATTGATGATTGATGATTGATGATTGACGGTTGATGATTGATGATTGCAAATTAATGATTGATGATTAATGATTGCTTGTTGATGATTGATGATTGAGGATTGATGATTTATGATTGATGATTGATGATTGATGATTGAGAATTGATGATTGATGCTTGATGATTGATGATTGATGAGTGATGATTGATGATTGATGATTGATGATTGATGATTGATGATTGATGATTGATGATTGATGATTGATGATTGATGATTGATGATTGATGATTGATGATTGATGATTGATGATTGATAAGTGATGATTGATGATTGATGAGTGATGATTGATGATTGATAATTGATGATTGATGATTGATGATTGATGATTGATGATTGCTGATTGATGATTGATGATTGATGATTGATGATTGATGATTGATGATTGATGATTGATGATTGATGATTAATACTTGATGATTGATGATTGATGATTGATGATTGATGATTGATGATTGATGATTGATGAGTGATGATTGATGATTGATGATTGATGATTGATGATTGATGATCGATGATTGATGATTGATGATTGATGATTGATGATTGATGATTGATGATTGATGATTGATTATTGATGATTAATGATTGATGATTGATTATTGATGATTGATGATTGATGCTTGATGATTGATGATTGATGATTGATGATTGATGATTGATGATTGATGATTGATGATTGATGATTAATGATTGATGATTGATTATTGATGATTGATGATTGAATATTGATGATTGATGATTAATGATTGGTGATTGCTGATTGATGATTGATGATTGATTATTAATGATTGATGATTGATGATTGATAATAGGTGATTGATGTTTGATGATTGATAATTGATGATTGATGATTGATGGTACATGATTGATGATTGATGGTTGATGATTGATGATTGCAAATTAATGATTGATGATTGATGATTAATGATTGATTGTTGATGATTGATGATTGATGATTGATGATTGATGATTGATGATTGATGATTGATGATTGATGATTAATGATTGATGATTGATGATTGATGATTGATGATTGATGATTGATGATTGATGACTGATGATTGATGATTGATGATTGATGATTGGATATTGATGATTGATGATTAATGATTGATGATTGATGATTGATGATTGATGATTGATGATTAATGATTGATGATTGATGATTGATGATTGATGATTGATGATTGATAATTGATGATTGATGATTGATGATTGATGACCGATGATCGATGATTGATACTTGATGATTGAGGATTGATGATTGATGATAGATGATTGATGTTTGATTATTGATGATTGATGATGGGCGATCGATGATTGATGATTGATGATTGATGGTTGATGATTGATGATTGCAAATTAATGATCGATGATTGATGATTAATGATTGATTGTTGATGATTGATGATTGATGATTGATGATTGGTGATTGATGATTGATGATTGATGATTGATACTTGATGATTGATGATTGATGATTGATGATTGATGATTGATGATTGATGATTGATGATTGATGAGTGATGATTGATGATTGATGATTGATGATTGATGATTGATGATTGATGATTGATGATTGATGATTGATGATTGATGATTGATGATTGATGATTGATGATTGATGATTGATGATTGATGATTGATGATTGATAATTGATGATTGATGATTGATGATTGATGATTGATTATTGATGATTAATGATTGATGATTGATTATTGATGATTGATGATTGATGATTGAATATTGATGATTGATGATTGATGATTGATGATTGATGATTGATGATTTATGATTGATGATTGATGATTGATGATTGATGATTGATGATTGATGATTAATGATTGATGATTGATTATTGATGATTGATGATTGAATATTGATGATTGATGATTGATGATTAATGATTGATGATTGATTATTGATGATTGATGATTGAATATTGATGATTGATGATTGATGATTGATGATTAATGATTGATGATTGATGGCTGATGACTGATGATTGATGATTGATGATTGATAATTGATGATTGATGATTGATGATTGATGATCGATGAATAATGACTGATGATTGATTATTGATGATTGATGATTGATAATGGATAATTGATGATTGATGATTGATGACTGATGATTGCTGATTGATGATTGATGATTTATGATTGATGATTGATGATTGATGATTGATGATTGATGATTGATGATTGATGATTGATGATTGATGATTGATGATTGATGATTGATGATTGATGATTGATGATTGATGATTGATGATTGATGATTGATGATTGATGATTGATGACTGATGATTGACGATTGATGATTGATTATTGATGATTGATGATTGATGATTGGATATTGATGATTGATGATTAATGATTGATGATTGATGATTGATGATTGATGATTGATGATTGATGATTGATGATTGATGATTGATGATTGATGATTGATGATTGATGATTGATGATTGATGACTGATGATTGATGATTGATGATTGATTATTGATGATTGATGATTGGATATTGATGATTGATGATTAATGATTGATGATTGATGATTGATGACTGATGATTGATGATTGATGATTGATGATTGATGATTGATGATTGATAATTGATGATTGATGATTGATGATTGATGACCGATGATCGATGATTGATACTTGATGATTGAGGATTGATGATTGATGATAGATGATTGATGTTTGATTATTGATGATTGATGATGGGCGATTGATGATTGATGATTGATGATTGATGATTGATGGTTGATGGTTGATGATTGATGATTGCAAATTAATGATTGATGATTGATGATTAATGATTGATTGTTGATGATTGATGATTGAGGATTGATGATCTATGATTGATGATTAATGATTAATGATTGAGAATTGATGATTGATGCTTGATGATTGATGATTGTTGATTGATGATTGATGATTGATGATTGATGATTCATGATTGATGATTGATAAGTGATGATTGATGATTGATGATTGATGAGTGATAATTGATGATTGATGATTGATGATTGATGATTGATGAGCGATGATTGATGATTGATGATTTATGATTTATGATTGATACTTGATGATTGCTGATTGATAATTGATAATTGATGATTGGTGATTGATGATTGATGTGTGAAGATTGATGATTGATGTGTGAAGATTGATGATTGATGATTGATGATTGATGATTGATGATTGATGATTGATGATTGATGATTGATGATTGATGATTGATGATGGATGATTGATGATTGATGATTGATGACTGATGGATGATGAGTGATGACTGATGATTGTAATTGATTATTGCTGATTGATGATTAATGGTTGATGAGCGATGATTGAGGATGGACGAGTGATGATTGATGATTGATGATTGATGATTGATGATTGATGATTGATGATTGATGATTGATGATTGATGATTGATGATCGATAATTGATGATTGATGATTGCTGATTGTTGATTGACGATTGATGATTAATGGTTGATGATTGAGGATTGATGATTGATGATTGATGATTGATGCTTGATGATTGATGATTGATTATTGATTATTGATGATTGATGATTGATGATTGATGATTGATGATTGATGATTGATGATTGATGATTGATGATTGATGATTGATGATTGATGATTTATGATTTATGATTGATGATTGATGATTGATGATTGATGATTGATGATTGATGGTTGATGATTGAAGATTGATGATTGATGATTGATGATTGATGATTGATTATTGATGATTAATAATTGATGATTGATGATTGATGGTTGATGATTGATAATTGATTTTGACAATTGATGATTGATGATTAATAATTGATGATTGATGATTGATGATTGATGATTGATGATTGATGATTGCTGATAGGTGATTAATGTTTGATGATTGATGATTGATGATTGATGATTGATGATTGAATATTGATGATTGATGATTGATGATTGATGATTGATGATTGATGACTGATGGATGATGAGTGATGACTGATGATTGATGATTGATTATTGCTGATTGATGATTAATGGTTGATGAGCGATGATTGAGGATGGACGAGTGATGATTGATGATTGATGATTGATGATTGATGATTGATGATTGATGATTGATGATTGATGATTGATGATTGATGATTGATGATTGATGATTGATGATTGATGATTGATGATCGATGATTGATGATTGATGATTGCTGATTGTTGATTGACGATTGATGATTAATGGTTGATGATTGAGGATTGATGATTGATGATTGATGCTTGATGATTGATGATTGATGATTGACGATTGATGATTGATGATTGATGATTGATTAATGATGATTGATGATTGATGATTGATGTTTGATGATTGATGATTGATGATTGAAGATTGATGATTGCTGATTGATGATTGATGATTGACGATTGAATATTGATGATTGATGATGAATGCTTGATGATTGATGATTGATGATTGATGATCAATGATTGATTATTGATGATTGATGATTGATGATTGATGATTGATGATTGATGATTGTTGATTGATGATTGATGATCGAGGACTGATGATTGATGATTGATGATTGATGATTGATGATTGATGATTGATGATTGATGATTGATGCTTGATGATTGACGATTGATGATTGATGATTGATGATTGATGATTGATGATTGATGATTGATGATCGATGATAGATGATTGATGATTGATGATTGATGATTGATGATTGATGATTGATGATTGATGATTGCTGATAGGTGATTGATGTTTGATGATTGATGACTGATGATTAATGATTGATGATTGATTATTGATGATTGATGATTGAATATTGATGATTGATGATTGATGATTGATGATTGATGATTGATGATTGATGATTGATGGTTGATGATTGATGATTGATGATTGATTATTGATGATTAATGATTGATGATTGATGATTGATGATTGAATATTGATGATTGATAATTGATGATTGATGATTGATGATTGATACATGATGATTGCCGATTGATAATTGATGATGGATGATTGATGATTGATGATTGATGATTGATGATTGATAATTGATGATTGATGATTGATGAATGATTATTGATGATTAATGATTGATGATTGATGATTGATGATTGATGATTGATGATTGATGACTGATGATTGATGATTGATGATTGATGATTGATGATTGATGATTGATGATTGGTGATTGATGATTGATGATTGATGATTGATGATTGATGATTGATGATTGATGATTGTTGATTGATGATTGATGATTGATGATTGATGATTGATGATTGATGATTGATGATTGATGATTGATGATTGATGATTGATGATCGATGATAGATGATTGATGATTGATGATTGATGATTGATGATTGATGATTGATGATTGATGATTGCTGATAGGTGATTGATGTTTGATGATTGATGACTGATGATTAATGATTGATGATTGATTATTGATGATTGATGATTGAATATTGATGATTGATGATTGATGATTGATGATTGATGATTGATGATTGATGATTGATGATTGATGATTGATGATTGATGATTGATGATTGATGATTGATTATTGATGATTAATGATTGATGATTGATGATTGATGATTGAATATTGATGATTGATAATTGATGATTGATGATTGATGATTGATGATTGATGATTGATGATTGATGATTGATGATTGATGATTGATGATTGATGATTGATGATTGATGATTGATGATCGTGGATTGATGATTGATGATTGCTGATTGTTGATTGACGATTGATGATTAATGGTTGATGATTGATGATTGATGATTGATTATTGATGATTAATGATTGATGATTGATGATTGATGATTGAATATTGATGATTGATGATTGATGATTGATGATTGATGATAGGTGATTGATGTTTGATGATTGATGATTGATTATTGATGATTAATGATTGATGATTGATGATTGATGATTGATGATTAATGATTGTTGATTGATGATTGATGATTGATGATTGATGATTGATGACTGATGATTGATGATTGATGATTGATGATTGATGATTGATGATTGATGATTGGTGATTGATGATTGATGATTGATGATTGATGATTGATGATTGATGATTGATGATTGTTGATTGATGATTGATGATTGATGATTGATGATTGATGATTGATGATTGATGATTGATGATTGATGATTGATGATTGATGATTGATGATTGATGATTGATGATTGATGATTGATGATTGATGATTGATGATTGATGATTGATGATTGATGATTGATGATTGATGATTGATGCTTGATGATTGACGATTGATGATTGATGATTGATGATTGATGATTGATGATTGATGATTGATGATCGATGATAGATGATTGATGATTGATGATTGATGATTGATGATTGATGATTGATGATTGATGATTGATGATTGCTGATAGGTGATTGATGTTTGATGATTGATGACTGATGATTAATGATTGATGATTGATTATTGATGATTGATGATTGAATATTGATGATTGATGATTGATGATTGATGATTGATGATTGATGATTGATGATTGATGATTGATGATTGATGATTGATGATTGATGATTGATGATTGATTATTGATGATTAATGATTGATGATTGATGATTGATGATTGAATATTGATGATTGATAATTGATGATTGATGATTGATGATTGATACATGATGATTGCCGATTGATAATTGATGATGGATGATTGATGATTGATGATTGATGATTGATGATTGATAATTGATGATTGATGATTGATGAATGATTATTGATGATTAATGATTGATGATTGATGATTGATGATTGATGATTGATGATTGAATATTGATGATTGATGATTGATGATTGATACATGATGATTGCCGATCGATAATTGATGATGGATGATTGATGATTGATTTTTGATGATTGATGATTGATGATTGATAATTGATGATTGATGATTGATGATTGAATATTGATGATTGATGATTGATGATTGATGATTGATGATTCATGATTGATGATTGATGATTGATGATTGATGATTAATGATTGATGATTGATGATTGATGATTGATGATTGATGATTGATGACTGATGATTGATTGTTTATGTTTGATGATCGATGATTGATGATTGATGATTGATGATTGATGTTTGATGATTGATGATTGATGATTGATGATTGATGATTGATGATTGATGATTGATGATTGATGATTGATGATTGATGATTGATTATTGATGATTGATGATTGATGATTGATGATTGATGATTGATGATTGCTGATAGGTGATTGATTTTTGATGATTGATGATTGATGATTGATGATTGATGCTACATGATTGATGATTGTAAACTGATTGTTGATGATTAATGGTTAAAGATTGATGATTGCAAATTGATTATTGATGATTGATGAGTGATGATTGATAATTGGTGATTGATAATTGATGATTGATGATTGATGATTGATGATTGATGGTTCAAGATTGATTATTGCAAATTGATGATTGATGATTGATGATTGCTAATTGACGATTGATGATTGATGATTAATGATTGATGATTGATGATTGATAATTGATGATTAATGATTGATGATTGATGATTGATGATTGATGATTGATGATTGATGATTGATGATTGATGATTAATGATTGATGATTGATGATTGATGATTGATGATTGATGATTGATGATTGATGATTGATGATTTATGATTGATGATTGATGATTGATGATTGATGATTGATGATTGATGATTGATCATTGGTGATTGATGAATGATGATTGATGATTGATGACTGATGATTGATGATTGATGATTGATGATTGATGATTGATGATTGATGATTGATGATTGATGATTGATGATTGATGATTGATTATTGATGATTATTAATTGATGATTGATAATTGATGGTTGATGATTGATAATTGATTTTGACAATTGATGGTTGATGATTAATAATTGATGATTGATGATTGATGATTGATGATTGATGATTGATGATTGATGATTGATACATGATGATTGCCGATTGATAATTGATGATGGATGATTGATGATTGATGATTGATGATTATTGATTAATGATTGATGATTGATGATTGCTAATAGGTGATTGATGTTTGATAATTGATGATTGGTGATTGATGATTAATGGTACATGATTGATGATTGCAAACTGATGATTGATGACTAATGGTTGAAGACTGATGATTGCAAATGGATGATTGATGATTGATGATTGATGAGTGATGATTGATAATTGATGATTGATGATTGTTGATTGATGATTGATGATTGATAATTGATGATTGATGATTGATGATTGATGATTGATGATTGATGATTTATGATTTTTGATTGATACTTGATCATTCCTGATTGATAATTGATGATTGATGATTGATGATTGATGATTGATGATTGATGATTAATGATTGTTGATTGATGATTGATGATTGATGATTGATGATTGATGACTGATGATTGATGATTGATGATTGATGATTGATGATTGATGATTGATGATTGGTGATTGACGATTGATGATTGATGATTGATGATTGATGATTGATGATTGATGATTGATGATTGATGATTGATGATTGATGATTGATGATTGATGATTGATGATTGATGATTGATGATTGATGGTTGATGATTTATGATTTCTGATTGATACCTGATGATTGCTGATTGATAATTGATGATTGATGATTGATGATTGATGATTGATGATTGATGATTAATGATTGATAATTGATGATTGATGATTGATGATTGATGATTGATGGTTCAAGATTGATTATTGCAAATTGATGATTGATGATTGATGATTGCTAATTGACGATTGATGATTGATGATTAATGATTGATGATTGATGATTGATGATTAATGATTGATGATTGATGATTGATGATTGATGATTGATGATTGATGATTTATGATTGATGATTGATGATTGATGATTGATGATTGATGATTGATGATTGATGATTGATTATTGATGATTAATGATTGATGATTGATGATTGATGATTGAATATTAATGATTGATAATTGATGATTGATCATTGATACATGATGATTGCCGATTGATAATTGATGATGGATGATTGATGATTGATGATTGATGATTGATAATTGATGATTGATGATTGATGAATGATTATTGATGATTAATGATTGATGATTGATTATTGATGATTGATGATTGATGATTGAATATTGATGATTGATGATTGATGATTGATGATTGATGATTGAGGATTGATGATTGATGATTGATGATTGATGATTGATGATTGATGATTGTTGATTGATGATTGATAATTGATGATTGATGATTGATGATTGATGATTAATGATAGATGATTGATGTTTGATGATTGATGGTTCAAGATTGATGATTGCAAATTGATGCTTGATGATCGATGATTGATGATTGCTGATTGATGATTGAATATTGATGATTGATGATTGATGATTGATGATTGATGATTGATGATTGATGATTGATGATTGATGTTTGATGATTGATGATTGATGATTGATGGTTCAAGATTGATTATTGCAAATTGATGATTGATGATTGATGATTGCTAATTGACGATTGATGATTGATGATTAATGATTGATGATTGATGATTGATGATTAATGATTGATGATTGATGATTGATGATTGATGATTGATGATTGATGATTGATGATTGATGATTGATGATTGATCATTGTTGATTGATGAATGATGATTGATGATTGATGATTGAGGATTGATGATTGATGATAGATGATTGATGATTGATGATTGTTGATTGATGAATGATGATTGATGATAGATGATTGAGGATTGATGATTGATGATAGATGATTGATGATTGATGATTGATGATTGATGATTGATGATTGATGATTGATGATTGATGATTGATGATTGATGATTGATGATTGATGATTGATGATTAATGATTGATGATTGATGATTGATGATTGATGATTGATGATTGATGATTGATGATTAATGATTGATAATTGATGATTGATGATTGATGATTGATGATTAATGATTGATGATTGATGATTGATGATTGATGATTGCTGATTGATGATTGATGAATGATGATTGATGATTGATGATTGATGATTGATGATTGAGGATTGATGATTAATCATAGATGATTGATGATTGATGATTGATGGTTCAAGATTGATGATTGCAAATTGATGCTTGATGATCGATGATTGATGATTGCTGATTGATGATTGAATATTGATGATTGATGATTGATGATTGATGATTGATTATTGATGATCGATGATTGATGATTGGTGACTGATGATTGATGATTGATGATTGATGGTTGATGATTTATGATTTATGATTGATACCTGATGATTGCTGATTGATAATTGATGATTGATAATTGATGATTGATGATTGATGATTGATGATTGATGATTGGTGATTAATGATTGATAATTGATGATTGATGATTGATGATTGATGATTGATGATTGATGATTAATGATCGATGATTGATGATTGATGATTGATGATTGATGATCGATGATTGATGATTGATGATTGATGATTGCTGAAAGGTGAATGATGTTTGATGATTGATGATTGATGATTGATGATTGATGATTGATGATTGATGATTGATGATTGATGATTGATGATTAATGATTGATAATTGATGATTGATGATTGATGATTGATGATTGATGATTGATGATTGATGATTGATGATTGAATATTGATGATTGATGATTGATGATTGATGATTGATGATTGATGATTGATGATTGATGATTGATTATTGATGATGAATGATTGATGATTGATGATTGATGATTGATAATTGATGATTGGTGATTGAGTATTGATGATTGATGATTGATGATTGATGATTGATGATTGATGATTGATACATGATGATTGCCGATTGA